>JABFQC010001920.1:0-17563 GCA_022817085.1 Psilanteris sp. ZL-2020
GATATATACAAACATTAGTATTAAAGAACACTTTAATAAATAGGAACGTTTAAAAACACTTTCAGAACACTTGTTTTTTACAGTGTTACGATTGAAAAATGATAATTTTTAACATGTTCTATGTTAAAATTTTGGATAAAATATGTTTAAAACTCTTACATATAACACAAAAAGTGTTAAAAAATCGCACAGAAAATGTTAAAAATTAACACGAAGCATGTTAAAAATGATCATCTTTCAGTCGTAATGCTCAATTACCATTATTCATGCTAATTTTTATTATGAAATTTCTCTCAGTGTATAAGATGAAATTATAATTGGCGCACCGTTTACAAAGAATGTTGTTACGTGTATAAATCCTCGGCAAATCGTCAATATATTTTGTTAGGTATTTTTCATTGATCATCATCGTTTCACATTCCTATTCTTGGTTGATGTTTGTTTTTAAAAACTGGAGATAAAAGCTCTTTGTTTTGAGTGTCGTGGTTGCACAGGGAAGGTGAAAGGGTTTCGTTTTATCTACAACGAATACTTTAATGCCGCGGATAAGCGAAAATCACAAAGCCGTGTATGGTGTTGTGGGCGTAAGTATGTGAAATAAAGATAGATACCGCGCACCGGAAAATGGCTCCCCTGAACCATACAACCCAATTTTGAATATATAACGAATTAAAGATAGATATGCGCGGGTGTTGCGAGGTTTCTGTGCGACTTGTCTGTGCAAAATGGAGAATTTGTGTGACAGAAAAACTTTGTCGAACTCGTTTGATAGATGCATTCTATATGCACGTGAGTGCGTAAAGATAATGGTCGACGTCAATTTTTTACTATTTTAATACAAAGATTTATTGTACCGTACTTGCAGAAATGTTATGAATTGTTAATTAAATTAAATGTTTGTTATATAAAATCCGACGTCATCGGTGGAGCGTTAAAAGCGACATTTTTTGCAATTTTAGCGGAGAAATCTTTAGTAAATAATGTGTTATTTTATTTCTTCGTGTAATTTAATTGTACGAGTATATTTTCTGGTGAATGTTTTAAAATTAAAGGGAGATTATAAAAACTGATTTACAGATTTGCTATAAAACTATGTGTAATTAGTTTCATTTATGTGTCTGCATTAATATGACTTGCTTCGAACAGAAATATGGATTTTCGGAGCATTGTTTCTATTATTTATATTTATAACTAGTAAATGTTGGTCATAATAAATGAAATAAGAAAATTGGTAATATAAATCGTTAAAAAGGTACTCACCTGTTCCACCCAGAGATTCGTAGTCATGATTTGATTTTTTAAATTCTGTAATTATAATAAATCAAGTTAACATATAATTTATTACAACGTTAGTAATTTATTTAATAGATAATTATACGAAAAAAAATTCAAATAATATATTACGTCAAATAGTCACTTTTTCAAACGGTACATTGAGAGGAATAAATGACGAAAAATTACTATTTATTTCCTTAATTTGGAATCATAAGTAATTCATAAGAATCATGCTTATTCAGCCACACAGGTTTTACTTGAGACGTAATTGTGTAAATAAATAAAATACATAAATAAGTGAGAAAGAATAATATTTATTATTTTTAAAAGGAAAATGTAAGTTTTTTACATTGAAAAACACTACTTTATCATAATATATTACTTTTAAAAATAGTAAATATTCTCATTTTTCTCTTACGATTCCAAATAAAGGAAATAAATAGTAATTTTTAGTCATTTATTTTTCTCAGTGTATATTCTATAATATAATCTCAATACTATTTTACCACGAAAATTTACAATACATTATCAAATGCGAAAAATTATTATAATAAACGGCACCGCGATTATTTAACGCGCACTTTAAGCACGGCCCTCGCGTCGTTTATAAAACCGTTAACTCGGCGGATATAAAACAGCAATTTATTTGACTTTTTGTTCGCCGCGATATATACGTTTCTGTTACGATATGACTCGCGAACCGGTGACCAATGAAAGTCCAATTGTTTGATGGTTTCATCGCAATTGGTGCTGAAATAACTGATTAGTAACGAGCACCGCCAGTGCAACGGAATAAACAAAAGTGAAATTGTTTGTTGTGAAATGCAAACGCGTATTGACCCACCACGTCAATAAGTTGGGATAACTTGAGCTTGATCTTGACAGTTAAGGCGTCCGTAACGTTGACAACAGGCCGAACTAACTTGTTGTAATTCGAAAGCAGGTCGTCGTATAGTCGCTTTGCATCTGGATTTCCCGAGCATCCTGTAACAATGCAAACACCGACGTCAACTCATTAGCGAACACCTTCGCACAAACAAACATAATAGTTGCTTAAATTTTGAACCGGGATGTGCGTTTTTCAACTGCTTTTAATTACGGTTTACTTAAATTAGACAAATTGTGCACAGAGAAAATGTATATCAAACAATTTACTGTATATATAATATACATTAGAAGTTGGATATATCAGAATATCAGAATATCTTTCAGAATTTAGAATTTCATTTCAAATAGTTATACTGTAGGTTAGCGAGATGTATTTTGAGTGTGATATAATAATTTTATTAAATTATATATATATGTGAAAATATACCTTAGTTTTGATATAATAGTAAATTGTTTAATGTGATTTCTTCGTGCGTTACAATACCAAGATGTCAATTAGGTTGTGTGTTTTTAAATTTCAATACACCCGGGAACAAGGTTTGAAAAAAATTAGCGATTTTGAGGAGAAGTGAAATGAATTATCAGAATGAATAGTAAAAATTAGTGGACCAATATCATTGGTGGTTTTTAAATTGTGTTATTTATTGAGTAATATTAGTATGTCCTTTTTTATTGGACTTTTGTTTGGTTTATCAGTCACTTACATTTTAGTAAGTTTAGTAAGTACTCAAATTTTAAACAAACTTTTATGTGTATATTTTATGGTTTATTGTATTAAATGTGATAATATGCAGATACATTTCGAACGTAAATATTAAGAAATATAAAATCATAGAAAAATTACAATTATTTGTTTTCTATAAAATGAGTACATAGAAAATACGTAGTATCGAATAATTTTTTTGTATGAAATATATAAAAATTTGGATATTCTTGAATGTCTATCTTCTATATATTAAAATATCATTTGATAAAATTATGCACATTTAAGGTAATTATATTTGCATGTCGATTGAAAGTAAACTAAGAAAAAATATTCTATTGAAATGGACGTCGAATACTTTGGTACTAATCAAGTTATTTAAGTTAAGATTTACTAAAATCAATTAAATATTCAAAAGCGTTTAAATCATAATTGAATGATTAGTTAATTTCCGTTCAAAATTATTTACGAATTTGTCAGTAGCTATTTTTAATTTGAAACGTCCAATTAACCTTAATTACTGCAAATTACTATGATTAAAATCGTTAATTTTTTAAACAAATTTCCATTGTTTTGAAGTAAAAGAATTATTTAATTCGACCATTAAGACAAATTAATGCAATAAAATGTAATAAATAATTTCATATAATGAAATATTAAGATAGTGAATTCGATTGAACCATTGAAACGGCGATATTTAAAATATAAATTCATTGATATGAATTGTAATAACTTTGTTCTTTTTAACCCCATTTGAACCTTTTATCGTCAACCTTTAAATGGTTGTGCGTTTCATACTATTTCCCTCATTTACCCTTCGTGACTGTTAACGTGTTAGAAATCAAAGATGTAGATACAAGTGAACTGTAAATATCGGAACAAATTTAAAATAAACTATGCAGTAAATTAAAACATGATAATAGGCAAGATTGTAAATAGTTACAAATCGTGAATTATTTTCCGGCGCAAAATGAGCTTGGGATTGAATACAGAATAAAGTTTCTTTTGGCCGAAAGATAAGGATAAACCAGTCGTAACTGAAACAATGAAGAAGGAAAAATATTAATTAATAAAAACCAGCAACGGGCATTGTTATTATTATTATTTTTACTTCTTATATATAACAGTCAAAGTACGTCTAAGTTTGGATGACAAAAGATAAAAAGAAATAAGGTATAACTTTGTTCCATCCTCAATTTTTTGGAAAATTTCTACACTCAGAAAAATTAAACGTAGAAAATTGTTGTTTATAACACTAATTTGGCGACATTAAAACAAAACCCTAAAAATTACTGTTTATAATAGCATTATAATAAAAAATAGAAGCAAAATTTGGTATGAAAAACTGTATTTTTACAAGGAAAAACAGTAATTTTTGGGTTTTTACTTTAATGTCTCCAAATTAGTATTATAAACATCAATTTTCTACGTTTAATTTTTCTCAGTGTATAAACCTAGATTTTTTCTAACAGAACCTACAAGAGAGCTGTATTCTAAATAGATTACTGGAGGCAAAAAAATGTATCATGGTGCATCCAAATACATAACCTCCATGAATTTTCAGAAAATTGAAGACTCTTCTGTTGACCTTAACATATCCAGATTCGGTAAATTGACTCGAACTCAAACCTGAAATTGCTATTGACTTTGTACAAAAGTGCCGCCGGGTGAAGATAAAATTCACTCGCACCGACCCACCATAATTAAATTACGATTGTTTTTATCGAGGTCTTAGTCAAATTTCCACCGAATGTATCTTTAAGAACAAACAATTGCTCTTGGGAGACAAATATGCGCCTGCAATTCAAACACGCAGTATCCTTTGTTCAATGTCAAGAAGACAAACGCGATAAAACGATATGGTTATTCAAAGGTACATTACTCTAGTGAGAAAAGGTGTGTTTAATAATGCGGAGCGTATATTTGCTGCTCTCTTTTGTTCCCAAGGGAGACTCTAAAGTTTGATCAACGGGATGATTGTTCGACCAAAGTCAGCGCGAAAAATGATCCACTATATTACAATTACGGCTCCTTTTTCGAGACGAGGAAATTGCACGTTTTTGTTAATTCGATAATCCAGTCGTCATTTACTCCTCGCACCTTTTTGGTTCGAAATCTTCCTGGTTTGGGTAAGGTCACTTCTCGCGATGTTCGGTTTCGTTTTAAAGTTGTAAAACCGCAAGAGATTTTTGTTTCTCCCAAAGACGACGTCCCTAATTGATTCATTTGTAATTAATAATACACCTGGCGGCGGTCAATGTTCGAACATTAATTCACCCGATCCGAACCTTTTTTCGGGTAAACCCTTTCAGGCAAAACGGATCCATTATGTAGATAAATTTAATAAAGCGGCGCGCATGCCGAGGGATCCTAATTTCGACATTGCTGTTAATCTTTTCGAATGTAATTAATGGGAAATAATTGTTACACGAATTGTCAGTTAATCAGTTTGGTCTTTGGTAGAAATAATACCTGCGCGATCATGCTCTGACGTGGGATTAATGGCTTTGAATTAAAACATAAATCTGGCATTGATTCATTGTTAATTTGACGCTCATCGAAATTATGGCATTCGGCTTTGTTTAAACAAATATTATGTAAAGCACGGCGGTCATAACTATGGCGAAACGCGCAATGTTGATTGTCATTGAAAATGACTTTATATTTGAAATTGCCCTTTTGTCGTTTGATTCACTTTGTTGTTGCTTTTGTATTAAATATATATGAATCGCGTTTTTCAAACGCTACTTTTTATACGAAGTTCGTAGCGTCGCGAGTCATTAAGTACTATTTTAATTAGTCGATAAATATTATATTAAATTGTACGAAATTTCGAGTGGTTGTTAATTATATTCTTTAATAAGTAATTACGTAGTTTACTTGAGCCAACTGCGGCCAAAGTTTTTACCGCGCGAACGGCAAAGAGTTAATATTAGTTTCGAATTTCTTCTTAACGCTTTGCCCTCACTCCCGGATTAGATACTTTCAAATTAATAATAAATTTGCATTAATACATTCTCATGGTGATATTGTTATTTCAGTTTATTAAATCTTCGTCAGAGGGGATCTGTCGTTGGAGAACATTTTTTTGGAGAATTAATGATCTGTGTTCGTTAGTACTGTAGTGTTTAATTAGTTAAAAACAATTTGTTTCAAGTTTCTGCAGACGGATTTTGTAATACGTCGGTGAATTTATTATTGCTATGTATGTCATTCAGATTGAAAAATTTATTTTTATTATCCATTTTATTCAACGAAAATATTGACACGTTTCGTTTCGCCAGCTCCAATTAATGACATAATGTATAGTCGCTACAAAAAGTAGAATATCGTTTTGATTTTATTATATATGAGTTAAAAAGGACACTATTTTGCTTGCTGTAATAACATTTAGCTATAGAGGTTTATTCAATAAGTATAAACAGGTAATCTGATTATGAGTGCAAAGTTAGATTACCTTGTTTTACATCAATGTTATCTATTTGTATAGGTGAATTTGTTAAAACGAGCAACTCGGGTGAGAGAAAAATAAGTAAAAATTCATGATATTTAAAACAAGGAAAAAATATGCAGGGTTGCTTTATGATTTCATAGATTTTATGAACAAAATTTAACGTCATGTACAATTAATTATACACAAAGTTTTGATAAAATTGATTGCAAATTAAAATATCGTAAGTTATTATTTTTAAATTGATTTACAATGCATATAAAATTAGTCAACTAAAATAACTAAAGATTAATATAAAATAATTTTTATAAATTTTAGAAAATGTTGAATTTTTTCATTCGGCAATAACCCTCGATTTTTTTAAATGACACAAAATTTACCTTTTTCGTGGTGTTTCACGACAGATATACTATAAAAATCTTGGTTAATCTGGGTACATTGTTTCATTTATTGTAAAAAAGCTTAATAAAACATTGTTTGTAAATATTGTTTATTATAATAAAATATTAAAACAAAAGTGTCCTAATTCTGTTCTAGCATTAATTATGCAGATAAAGTTTTAAATATATATCAGTAACTGCAAATAGAATAATATTTATTTTAAATGTTGTCATTATGAAGTCGACAGGATATTGAACACATAATTAAGAATAGTTAAATTTTGATGACATTTGACGATTGCATTCGTGAATATCTGTGGACAGAAATAAAAAAATTGACTCTCTCATATATATAAGATTTGTCATATATGTTTATATAATTACGTATGTTTCGCATATACACAAATAAACATTAATTCACACTTTTATTCGACAAAACAGTTTTTGTTACGAGTTATTAATGTATGTTATATTACTCTGCTTTTTAGAACAGATTAGAATACTTTTAGTAACATTTAATGGAATTTGAACAAATTTACTAAATATTTTTAAATTCAAACAGTCGTTGAATTCGTTAACAAGAAATATCTTATTTATCAAATTTAATATCCTAATTTTGATAATATTTTAAAATAAATGAGATGCGAAGACAAACGATTATATCGGTATGCAAGTCAATCAACAACTTTCATTTCATAAATTTCTTAAATAGTAAACTTTCTTTCACGTCAAGAAGAATTTGAAAAATATCTTAATCATCCTCATATGCCACGAATAATTCCCTCACCCAAACATACGTAATACCTTTTAATCTTTTTTTTCACAAAATTTTCACAAATGTCTCTTGTACTTAAAACAATGAAAACTTCTTGCCTTGCAAGAGAGACTGAATAAATAAAACCACCACTCATTATCTAAATCTCCTTATTTTTGAAATGGAGCTGAATAAACAACAACATAAAGGTGCTACAAAATAAGACTTATAAATAAAATCAACTTTTCAACTGTTTTGTACCCGAATGAGCGATGGCAGGTCGTTTTTCAAAAAGTGTTTCGAGTTGATCTTAGCATCCTAATGACCCTTGTAGAAGTTTCGTTTCATTTATTTGTAATGAATGGTTTGCTTGCACCCCGTGAAAGAAGAAATGTGCGGGTTATTCTGAAGCGCGCTATGCAACATAGAATCGAAAATGTGCACAAAACAAGCAGCATCCCTCTTATTAAACAAAGCAAATGCATCACGGCACAAAGAGAGCCTTTGGCGTTATATTAAGCAAATTTTATTTCCACGGGATTATTTAGGCAAAAGTTCGTTAGGGCGCTGCTTTGGAATACCTTGTGATGTCAAACAACAAAAACGATTAAATTAATGTAAACCGTTGTTTACAGAATTTTTCAAATTGAACGTTAAGAAACATAATTACATAATGTTTTAAAAAGCCCGGTTATTTCATAAGCAACGTCAAATAAATTAAATTAAAAAAGGGGAAAAAAAAAAAAAGAAAATGCCTATTTCATTTTCTTTAGCGCTCGAGATTTATAACGCGCAATAAATTAAATTACACGCTGGAACAGGAAAAATTAGAAGACATTTTTGCTCGTATTAATTTTGATATTATATTACTTCGAGAATAAACATAAATTATTTGGTGTAATATATTCTGAACCGCGTGATTCGTCAGACATTAGACTCAGAGAAAATCACGAGATGACACACCCGAAACAGATTTTTTATTAAAACCATTGTGAACTTTTATAAGACCGGCTCCAAGCACCCTTATTCCAATTTACTTAATGCTGGTTTGATGTGTTTCAAAGGCGACCAACGCCGACGAAAAAAAGAATTTTCATACAGACGAGTAGTTTGGTCTGTTGTCACGTACTCTTTAGGCGATTGCTCACCTTGACAAATTTGTTTGAAATATTCTTTGTTCCACATCAAACATAATTAATCGCGTGAATTAAAACTGGACCTCGTACGATCAAGTCTCGACGATTGATAGTAAACTATATGAAATATGTTTTATAAGTTTGTAAATACAATTTTGACAGTAGCTGCGGTGGTTCCAATCAGAACGAAGTTCTAAGAGATCAGACTTTAGGGTCAATTTTTAATACATCAAAGAAAGTTTGAATATTTTGGACTAAACTGAATGTGGTGTACATATTTTAACTCGTTACAACGAATTGTAATGTGATTTTGTATTAACTAAAACGTATTTTTATATCCTACAATCTTATCTTTTAGATTCACTTGCATTTAAAACTAGATAGTTTAATACTACAAATAGTATGTCGTTATCAAAATAAATTTGTGAAAAGACATTTTTAGAAAAAGAATTTTGTAATTTACTGCTAAAATATCTCAGATTCAATGAATATAACAGTAGTGAGATTTACGAATATTTATATGGATTTTCTGAATCATTTGACAGAGATATTCATCATTTTCTTTTAGCCGAAGTCAAAAGGTTTGGATTTTCTGGTTCTTTTAACTTATTCTTTGAAGAAGGTATATAAATTACGAATTTCAACTACGAATCCTTACAGTCAAATTAATCAGAACAATAATGACTAGTCAACGTTAAAAATTATTATTATTAAAATATATCATTGATATCGATTATATCTAAATTCAACGTTTAATGTGAAACCTCCTATCATTTATTAGTGTTAACACAATAACAATAAGTCGCCGAGTAACAACTCAAGTCCGACAAGGACGCAGAAAAGGTGAATCGTGAAGAAAGGAAATGAGTGTAAAAAAGATGGGGGTTCGGTGCAACATAAAGGTAGCGAAATTAATGAGAAAGTCGACACAGCTGCAGCAAACAAAATTTTAATGGAGAGAGAAAAGACGGGGAAAGAAATGAAAAAAGAAAAGTGCGCAAAAATGTGCAGTAAGAAAAACAGCTAAGATTTTCATAGCTTATTTTAGTCCTTTCTTTCGCGTCGCTTTTTTTACTTTTACTACTTGGATGCGTCAGTTTTAGCGAGCCACATAATGTACCATGCAAAATGTATATACGTATAGAAGGGGAAAATAAATGTTCTAAATTGCAACTTTTGACAAAATATGACATTATGAAGGATTGAAAAGCAAAAACTCGGCGGCGATTGAAGCAATGGAACAAGGATTCAGACGTCCCACTTACAGGATGAGTGTAAAATAGTATTTCTATATTAATGAATCGATGTTAGAATCTTGCCAGTGGTATGGTTTTATCGAACAGAAAGTGTTTAAACATATTTAATTATAATAATTGTAATATGTATCATAATATACTTAACTTTTTACCTTAAATAGTATCACTCCCCATGTAGAAAAATCTGTGGTCTGCCAATGCAGACCAAGCTTGGCTCAACCTTGGATGCCAATCTTGGCAAACCGTTGGAATGAAACGCCAATTACCTCTGTAATTGTAGCTCAATATCATTAGTTCGCGCTTGTGGTTAGAGTGGCAAAGACGGAATCTATACATTAAGGAGTTAAGCAACATTGGCGACGGCTGTTACCCGGATGGGTGACCGTATGAAAGTTCATAAAAGTTGTTTTATAATGATGAAAATACGTTTTCAGATATTATAATATATAAAAAATTTACTAATTATTTATTTTTTTTGTTTAAATTTTTTTTTTTTAAATCAAGCTTGGGCCAAGTTTGGCCCAAGCTTATGCCAACGGTCGGCGGCCAATGTTGGGCCAGTGGTAATTGGCGTTTCATCCCGATGATGGGCCATCATTGGCAACTAACGCCGTTTGTTTTTTTCTACATGGATCTGTATGTAGATTTTGTAGAGAACTCCAACATTGGCGTTTAAAATAATTGTAACTTTAAATTCGTAAGTTATATGTGATATGAAACACAGATATGTTGAAGTTTCATCAATTCCATTAGAATATGAAACATGGAAACAGTTACCAGGAGATTAGACGCGTGCAAATATTGATTTAACGTTTTAGACACACATACTACCATAATTATTTTATAAATAATTGCACATATGGCGTTATTATTAATATGTTACGCGTCGTCCATATGTCCAGATATATAAAAAATAAATTCAAAAAATGTTAATCCATTATTTGTGTTATTAGGTAAGTACACAATAAAACACAAAAATGGGCTTGCTTTTAGCGTTTAAAACAAAAATGTTAATAAAAATTGCATTTACGTATAAATGTGAATTATATTTGATCAGATTCGGATATCGCATAATTTATCTACGGCGGTAATTTGTTCGAGATTCAATATCCGAACTGATTTGGAAAGAGTTTCAAACTTTTTTTTTAGGTATTATTTAAATGAAACTTTGTAATCTTAAGTAATGAACGAGAGGATTATAATAAGAATCTGCATTGAATTTTAAAATCATTACTAACTGTAACGATGAAAACTTGTCAGTAAGAAATTGTCAAAGAATGATTAATCAAAAATGATAAAGAAGTTCATGAACCGGAAACGATTAATAACAATTTGATGATGAAAAATTTGATGATTTGATATTGGGTTTGGGATTATGATTCAGATGTCATCATTTTATGTCTCTCACGCGTCTGGGATTACATAATTGCGATGTAAAATTTTACGTTCACGCTAACTCACAAATAAACGTTTATTTATTTTCCTTTGTTATATATTTTTCAAAACGAGGATTTTTCAGAACAAATAATAATTAAATTTGGTTTTATACTGTTTCAAAATGCATAACGATTTTTTGTTATTCAAAGTTACTACAGTTTCATATCATCTCCAGAGACCTTTTCATCTGTCTTCGAGAGCAGTTGCTAATTTTCCTTCGCGGTTCACGGTTCGTTATTTTCGATTTAGATACATAATGCAACGTAGATATATTAGTTTTCAAAAATTTGCTTTGATATCGCGGTACAATTTTAAATGTAATATTTTGTTCTGTAGATTAAACTTTATATTATCGTGTCCGTAAAGTTTTTGTACATACTTGTTATACATTTTAAGATAAAATTAAGATCTGTCTACTAATAAATTCAAAATGAGCGTCATGCTTATTAAATTGAATACAATTAAATAATTCTTCTTTGGTTGCTGTTTTAATTATTTTTGTATCAATTATACTCTTAATTTCAGATTCTTTTTGTTATTCTAAGAGCCTTATTGAGTTCAATGGATATATCGAATTAAAGTTCAGGAACAAGTTAAGCTATATTTTACTCAGAAAAAGAGTGATCAATAATTGAATTTGGAGAACAATTTATATAGATGTGAATCATTTGAAATTGAATGATATAAACATTAATAAATAAATATATAGTTATGCAATTCATGCGATTTAATGTGTTAATTTATCCGAATGAAATAGAAATTACCCAATTCGACTATATATTTACTATAGATTCCGATACAAATATTTTGACAAATATTTCGTTCATATAAGAAAAGTAAAGAAATAATCATTTAATGGTAATTGTATACTATCGACTGCAACAATTATTATACATTTATTAATATTTTTTACTAAACATTGCATAATCGTCTGAATGGGTTTTAACAATCTTATTTAATGATTTTAATGACATAACGAGGGCCCAACGTTTACAATTTTTCGGTCTACAATTTTGATGGGCGATGATGGCTGGTTTTATGAATAATGAAGAGGAAAATGAGGCGAAGGAATTAGGATGAACAGGTGCGGAACTGGGATTAAGGTTAAGAGATGTTATGAATGAAATTTATATTAATGGACCGGAGTCGGTTCGGGAGATATTCCGGTGATAAAATTGATTATACATGGTGGCTCACATTAGTCCGAATAATACACCGAAAAAGTTAATAACGACTTTCATTTCTGGCAAAAAGAAATATTACATTAAAGCAATTTACTTCCTAATAACACCGACGTCGGATAAATTATTTTATCTACAATAAAATCTAACCTATAAAAATTAACCGCAATGCAAGTTCGAAACCAAATTCCATAGTCATTGGACTACCATTTCTCTTATTATTATTATTTTTTCTTTAAACCATTCCAATCCAAATTCATTGACAGGGTTACAAAATTTCGGATCATTAAAAAATGCCGAACAATCGAAAACTTTTTTGTTTTAATGGAGTTTCGCGCGTGCGGCGTGTATTATATAAATTATAGATTGCGTAAGTCATCAATAAATTATGTATTCGCTTTCGTATAAGTATTTGCCACGCATATAATGTATACGATATTACATAAATCGAAACATTGCTCACTGCATTCGGGTATTTGGCGAGAAAGTTATTTTTGTACCACGTGTTCTGTTTTACGACATTTCCGTCCAATTTCAATTTTTCTCTCTTTTATGACCACCTTCCTCCCGAGCGAAATTATTCAATCATTATTTAGCATCGATTTCGTCGTTAGTTTACAAGATCCTAATCAATTCGTTCCATAAATATTTCTAAACATCTTACTTTCGTATCAATTACGAAACTGCTTGAATGTCTATTCAACGTTGTTTTAATCAACATAAAAAACTTTTATAACGGCCTTTATTGTCTCGCAAATAAAACGTTATTCGGTAATTATTTATAGATTTTGCGTTGATTAAATGACAATATAACTGCGGGATATGCAAGTCTTAACATTAAATCAACTTTAACGACATTAAAGTGGAATAAACTTTGTACCGTCGCTATTTAATCGTTAATTTAACTTGTATTATTGTTCATTCAACTTCGGAGTTACGAACTTTGTTTCAACGTATGCTCATTTTTGAAGCAACTATAACATTCTATTGACACGAATTTGACTTAATGGTAATAGTGTCTAATCAGCGTTAAGTCAACAAAAACGCGCATTCCGGCGGGGTCGATATTTCGCGCAACTTTTGCACCTTAAATTTTGAATTTCGCGGAGCTTAATATTCTTACATGAATCACGCTGGTGTACGCGATTCATCATGCCGCGTCTAAGTTTTAATTGAAGGACACCGCGAAAATTGGATGTAACGTCGAGAACAATTTTCTAAATTTTTTCGGCGTCGTTGGTAAAAAGGAAATTCGCATTAAAGAATCAACTTCTTTTGGAATCGCTTTCCGTGTTCGCATGAAATATAAATTTTCGAACAAAGATAAAGTTTGTTGTTCCTATTTCGCTGGAAATATTTCGACGGAAAACAGAAAAAAATGGACGTAAAAATAACAGCAATGTCCATTTAAAATTCGACGAAAAAACGGCGAAGTTAACCAGAGGATGTATATTCCAGAATGTTGCAGCGAAACTTGGTTCGAACTGTAGAATTATTGCTTTAGCTTATCCACGCCGCTGAATTTTATTCGATTAATATTCAATCACTGATAGACTTGCTTTTGTACTTATAATTTTGCATCTTGTCCTTCGTGTAAATATTTTCACGTTTAGCTTACTATTGATTCAAAATGAGCGCGAATCGAGGAACTCGTGGGAATTATTTCAAATTTTAATGCAGAATCATCCAATTCATGACTCCGTTTTTTTGACGAAATGACGAATCACGCTGATAAATTGCATTCCTGGAATCTACAAATAGCTATAATAAATTCATTATGTGTATTTGCTGTTAAACCGGTGAGATCATTTTCGAATTTCGGTGCACCGTTTATATAATTACACGAATTGATTATTGCGGGGTGACAAATTGAAAAATGAAAAAGCTTTTCGAAATGCCAAATTCGTGCGTTAATTGAATTAAAGTAGTGAACAAAATTATTACCTTTACGTTAGTTTTTTAATTTTATCAATGCTGATTATTTTTGCTTTGGTGATCTTTTGATGAATGTTTTTCATCAGTGACACCTTTATTAACGTTCAATGATTATTATAAGCAAACCTGACGTCAATGAAAAAGACATTTTATAGAGAAGGAAACGAATGTCTATGGTTTACGCGTTTTCGAGATCTGGCTATTCATGTTCGGTGACACGAGATATATGTATGTACAAAACACTAAAATAACACTGTAAAATAAAAGTAGTATTATTTTATAATTCACATTAATAGTCATTTTATTGAATACAAGCCACGATAGAATAAACACTATTAATTACCATTTGTTTGTGCATATAAATAAAAATTCGCTTTCGATCGAATGGATTAAATTAAATTTTACATATAATGTAACGAAAATAATTATAACAGTGAATTTTAGTTTTATTGTGATAATTTTCAAAATTGATTGTTTCAAATTTGAAAATATATTTTAAACTTCAAACGATTATTATAATCAATATTCGATATTGATCAAGCTGTCTAATCTTTTTGAGAGAATTTATTCGAACATAGAAATGAATATTAATATTAAATTTAAATTTAATTTTTGATATGATATGATAATACAACAATTGGTTCAGTTACCATATTGGACTTTTAAAATCAAGATTGAAATTTCTTATATAAAATAATCTCCCATAGTCAAGAAATAGATTGAAGTACACACAAACTACAAAGAAACAGTCTTAGAGTACTGTAATCAAAAACCCTAAGACCGGTCTATTAGACTTATTGGAGTGGCCTCTTATATTCTCTTGTAAAATAACCTAAGAATAATGTAGAAATGTATCTAAAATATGAAATCAAACGGTTTATTGAAGTTGATATAATTTTTCTTCAAAACTTTTACCGTTTTTTCGTTTATAAAAAAAATCATTAATACAATTTTGTTTGTTTTCACTTCAAACCCACGAATAATGATATCATTTTAATACAAATATTGTAAAAATGAATAATTTGTTAATTATCACTTGAATTAAAAAAATACCGGTCCTTAAGTAAATACACCGAAACTGACGCATCGCTTCGTTGACCGGAATTTTCACGTGTCTTCAATTTTATTTTGACACGCCATTCATTGATTGACGCGCACGTCACTGACCCTATAAATTGCATAATTACGGGAGACTACGAATCCGATGCATGTGAAATTTGGAGGGAACTACGTGAGACACGGTGTTAAAAAGCTTTCGCGTGAAGTGGCGCGTACCATTGTCAGAGTAAAAAGCATTTCATTCTTTTCAACGAAACTTTCATATTGCTGCGAAGAATCGATCGCGCGCAGTTACATGGAATTTTTTTACAATGTAACACTTCGCGCTTAAAAACTGTACTTTATATTTGTCGCGCGGCTTTAATATTAAAAAAAAAAAACAAACAAAAATAAAAAAAAAAAACAAAAAAGGAAGCGAAAAGTGGGCCGTAAAGAAAAGCGCCGGCTGAATCGAGAGTAATTGATGACCCGTCGATTTCGTTGACGTACAGTTTTTCGGATTTTTGAGGTTATCTATAACGATCGCGCGATATTGCCAACCGTTAAAAAGGGAAGCGCTTTGCTTGTGTAAACATAACGAGAACTAATTAACCTATAAACACAAATAAACGCATCAAAGCTGCAATTTATAGGTCAAACGAATGATATCTTCTTTTTTCAAAATCATTTTTTTTAATTTTCCGCGCGCTTCAATCTTTTAAGAATTCGCTCTCGGACGTATCGACGAATGAAGTTACTATGCCTCTGATTACAGAACGATGACAAAAGTAAAGCAAAAGCGAGATCAGGAATAACTGAATGGGATAATTCATTTGTACCATTGATTGTAATTTTCATGGTAAATATTATTATTCGGTTTAATATTGTTTTAAGAACAAAAAGTATTTTTGTAGTTGAAGAGCAAAATTTTCTGATGAAAGTCTTATGTAATGTTTTGGATTATCCAAAAATGAGAGTGATAGAATTGCCATTTCCGAATGTTTTATGTCTAAACCATTTGGTTTAAACCATATATATATGGTACATATGATATATATAATTAGGAAATTTAGATAATCGGGCGACGTTTTTATATTTGGTGTTCAGTTTTTAATGTGTTAATAGTAAAATATTTGTTTAGAGGAATAGTATATTTAAGAAATGCATATTTTTGAGATTAAATGTATCTAGCAAGATAAACATCCATTAGTTATACTGAATAATAATAGTTATTATTTTACATTAAAATAGTATTGTAAAATAATTGAACAGAAAGGAATGTATTACATGTATAATAATTATAATGTTTTATTAACATTATATTCATACAATCAAAGATGAGATTGATAATTATAAAAAAATGCATTTTAAATACAAAAATGCCACTATGATGTAAAATATAAATTACACGTAAAGTATAAATCAAATACAGTTACAATAAATAATACTGCAGAAAATGAGATGTCAAAATCTAAAACAAAAGGAGGATAAATTGTGCAATAATAAATAACAATTTCGAACGAAAATACAAAAATGTTAAATTCATTGATTGCAAATAAAAAGGAAGTTCAATGGATGGTTTAATAAATATTTTGAATTGTAAATAAATAGCTGAATAATATTATTCCTAAAATAATTGATAAGGACTGATGATTTCAATGCGAATCCTTTCATTTATTGGTGTTTAACTGGATAAGTTATTCTTGATGATGAGCTAATTATAATTCATATATACTAATAGTTATGATATTTCTTAACTTCTTCTATAGCAACGTTATATGAAAGAAATAACTTTATCTCTGTTGTTTGAACATAGATGCATAAATTAATATGTGGTGGGTATATATCATTTTATGTATTTATGATTAATTACCGTATAAATTTATATTATAATTAATTGGTTATAAACATTTAGATAAGTCTGACTGCAAACATATTGAATATTATACAATATTCCGTAAATTATTTATTGGATTTGGTTTTTGTTTTATTGAATTAAAATTGAGGTCCTCAAAATTATAACAAATTTTGATATGTAATGTTTAGAATGATAAATATCCTAATTTAATATAATTCGGAGAACTCATTGGAATATCATAACATTCTTATTGTTTTATGTTACATAGACT
>JABFQC010001921.1:0-17559 GCA_022817085.1 Psilanteris sp. ZL-2020
AGACTTGTGCGTCTTTTTAAGATTCTATATTAAACTACGCTTTCATGATACTGTTATTGCTGTGTAAATGATACATTTTAATTAATTAAAATACAGTCATGCTATTATATATAAACGTGTATGCAATATATATATATCATTTTTCCAGACAATGTTATATACTATAATTGATTATTCATATTGTTCATATATATATTTATTATTAATTTATATCATTTCATTACTTTATATTATACATGTAGAATTCATTTGTACGTTATTGATATTTTATATAATAAGGTTTTAAATAAAATTCAGTATAAATAAACTAAATAACAAAATTCAGCTTAATAAAAATAAATGAATTAAATATTAACATACTAATAATACGACATATGTAATAATATATTTTATATAAAATATTTAGCAAAATTTACATAAATGATTCTACATGAATTTCGCAAGTGTTATTCTAACAAAATCATATTAATTTAGAAAAAAAATGTAAAAGTCACAATATTATAATATTCTAATCATATATATTGTCCAAAGATTTTAAATTACTGTTCCCAAATGTTCCAAACTGTAAAAAGAATTCGCAAGTATTATATACACAAACTTGCACGAATACCCGAAAATCTAACGATATATATTCAGTAATCCCAAGCAGCCATTATTATAAATCCATCATATACAATATTCTGACGCAACAACGCACGACACGGTACTATGTCAGCTTATAAATATATAAATGAATAAAATCACGTGAACGAAGTAAATGTCAAATTTGATGGCGACGATTTAAAATTCGTGAACCGTCCAAAATCTAACTAGACAAATCATATTCGTGACTTGGAAATTTAAATGTCAAATGTATGGTAAAAATTAGACTTTTGTGAAAAGAAGATTCCTTTAAGTGGGCATCCATGTATATACAGACACATAACTACACATATATATCGATGCTTTTTTATCATAAGACGTGCCACTTGCATACATCCATGAATATAGCCTCGCGTAGTGGTCGCATTTGACGCATTATAATCATATCCATATCTGATTCGAATGTCAATGGCGCCATTCTGCCACAGTATCTATGTATTTGTTTATGCTCGGGCATGAATGATACTCGAGTTGACATTCCATCATGCTCGCGTTTCCCAGATCAAAATAATGCTATGCTAACTTTATATTTATAAATATTAAGAGAGGTATACGACTCGACGGAGGACATTCCGTTAGGAATCCATGAAATGGCACCCATCGTGCCATTTCAAAAACGGACTTCGTGTAATATCTTATAACATTACGAATAACAAATCATGGAATAAGAATCGGCGATGCCTCTGTAAGTTCGAGATGCGCATGCGAAAAGGGTTTTAAATATCAACTGCTCGACTTATATGTCTTATGAATAAACGATTTTTCGGACTTGTTTACCGCATCGAGACCCTACGTTTTAAATCACGGAATTTATCGCGGTATTAAATGCGCGATCAATTACGCGACGTAATTGTATGCGGTTTTTAAAAGTGCAATAATAAAAGAAATTTGTGTAATATTGGTCAAGATTTTGAGACTGGAGCACTCGTCGCGATCGAAAACAAATCATATTTTCGCTACTCGAATAAATAAGTTATTCAAAATCGGAATCTAATAAATCGCAATTCCTGAAAAGAAATCGAGTCTACGATAATTCGCGACCGACTTATACTTTGTTACGAGAACGACCACTTACCACCCTATGAAGCTGACGCAGTGGTTTTTATTACAAGGTTGTAACCAGTCGTGCTGTAAAAAGAGAGAGATGGTATCGATACGGTTTATATATGATAACGTATCGATAGCGCGTGAATTGTAAACATAAATGTAGACATTATTTTAACGGAAAAAAATGGTTATGAAAAAGCGGAAATTACCAACAATTAGTAATGATTTTTTAGTCAGGTGGATAAATGGAGGATCTCTTATCACGTGGAATTATATTTATTTACAATCGTTTTTCATCTTGATATCTTTCAAAAGGTCTATAATGTTCGCATAACGAGAACTTTAGAAACTCTGATAAGCTCTAAATGTCTATACATTATCGGAGTCTTCTGAAATACATTTTGCTTTAGAAAGTTTTGTCTTTTAAATCTAATTCCTTGGACGTTACTTTTTAATGGTTATCAAATGTAAACGCGAAATATTCAAATGTTATATATGCAATGTTAAAAACATTGTCGATAAGATTCAAGGTCAGCAATTTTTTTATATAACATTATCGTTTAATTTTATTTGGTTTAACATTTGCATCTGAACTGAATTGCTGATGATTCAGATATACGAAGTTCTGTAGAAAATCATTTTATATATCCGATTGTTTAATGATGAAACGATTAAATGATTATTTTTAATTATTTTATCTAATTATTTCGTAAATGTTTATAAAATTTATAAAAAGATTTTTTTTCCATCGTCGGTATAAGAATTACAATGTAAATTTTAGGTGACGTAGAAAACTAATTATTATTAACAAATTATTATCTGTCATAATAAGAATTTTATTTCAAGTTTTTGCTACAAGGAAAGTATAATGTAATCTATATACATAATCAAGTATGGAATACTGCTCTGTTCATTCTAACCAAATTTATTCTATAATTAAATAACATAACTAATAAGCTAACAAATATACGAATTGATTTATTTCATTCGTTAAATAAAAGAGCAACAACCATAGAATTATATATGTATAAACATACAGAAATGGTTAAAAAATGGTCTACAATATAAAATAATAAAAAAGAAGATGAAAGCATTTTGTTAAATGAATCATAATAAAGAGTCACAGAAATGTATTATATTCTAATTTGATGCAAATAATCCTAAATTAGTTTCCTTCGTAGACGTTAGTAGTGCATTCATCTTCGTCGATAAAATATTTATCCATTCAATAATGACGATTAATAAATCTTGTCGGTAAAAAGTTATACAAGAACTTATATGCTTAATTATGAAATTAATAAGAAAATATATAGAGACCTATTAAATCAATAACTAATTGCAGAAACAAATAATAATATGAATCTTCGTTCTGAGAACAATCGATATCTAAGACCCATTACTCCAAAAGTTGAACGCACGGAATACGTTATCCGAATGTTTTTATTCCGCGCCAAAAATCGACCTTTAAGCGATCCTCTGCGCGAAATTCGACAGGAGTAATAAACGAGATGTATTTTTTTATTCGCAACTTGTCATCGCATACACCTGTATTTAGTCGATAACTTCAAGATACTAAGTCCAGAATACAAAGAACCAACGTGACCTCCAACGATTCAGCCACGACATTGAAAGGAATGTGTATGTGTTAGACGCATAAAAGTGCCAGTCCATTTTAATAAACCCGTTAATCACAAATCTGACTTACAATTCGCTGAAAATTCAATTATCGGCCATGCTTTTTAACTATATATATAGTGAGAATAAAACGAGTAGTGCAGCGTTGAATATTTATACGTTCGCGTTTTTGTAAACTCATTCCACTCGCTAAATTATGTTGATGCGGATGTAAAAGAAAGTCTGTCAAAATTAACAAAATTTATAAGCGATACATGCTAAATAGAACGACTCGAATGGATCTATAAATTGTATTGCATTTTCATACATAAATTACGCATCAAAAACAAAATGAAATATTTAATTTTTTGCCCGGCGACATTAATAATTTAAATGATGTTCGCGACGGCCGACAGTCGCGTCGAACTAATTAAGCATCATTGATTTAAGAAATACTTTTTGTCCCAGCCGCGCAGATCGCGAAACCAGAAAATTCAATATGCAATCGATATGGATCGAGATTGGCGAAAGAAAGTCTCATTACTCCGGCCGAAGAATGATTCATGTGCGTTGCTTTCGATATCACTCCGGAGACGAAGTTTTTCTTTTTTTTTTTCTGTTTCCTTTTTTTTTTCTTTTTGGCATTTGACACAGCAGAGTTATTGTGGAATAAAGCGCGCGTTTCTTTGAGCGCGCCACACAACATGCCGTACAGCCGAATGAGCAGTCCGGTTGATCATTTCGATCGCGCCGCTGCTCCTTTATGTTCATATTATGTATTTATTATGTTCGCCTACCGGGAATCGACGCGGCAAAACCGTAGGGGCCAAGTAGCAGGCAGCTCCTTCTTGCTGGATCCCGGCTGGTCTCGTCGCCGGCTACGTCTGCGGAGTAGTTCTGAGGCTCATTAATTGACACCGCGATGCCTGTCCGCCGATCTTGGTGGTCCCTTTATCTTGTGCGAACTAAAAGGATACTCATTAGGGTGCTTCAAAAACATTCGCTTTTCAAAATTTTAACCGACCTTCGGCCAATAAAAAATTGTTCGCAAACAAATGTCATTGCTTTATATTCGTTTCATTTTCTTAGTTGCCATTCTAATTAGAACAGCGATCGTGTATGGTGTAACGCACAAATTCGTATAGCCTTACTAACAAAAGGGAACGACCAGAAAGGTACGAAAATCCAGACTGGTAGTTTTTGTCCGTCGTTTAATAGACGAGACATTTTATGAATATTACACGCGGCAAGGTGGTATTAAAAAAGTGTTATTAAGCCGGCCCTAGACGGATGGAATTATATATGTTATATTATAACGTGTAACGTATGAAGTGTGTAATTAAATACAAGCAAACAAGCTTGAATAATTACACTGCGCGGAAGGAGTCCTGTAACTCGAGTGAAAATGGCACATTTGTGTATACATTATATGGGGGTTATTTACATATTATTCAGAAACAAAAAGCTTCGACGTTCCTTCTTCGATAATAAACAACTTTTCTTAACGCAAACAAAGATAAAAATGTCTATCGTTTGTGTTTGTAAATTAGTAAGAATTAAATCGCATTCAAGGTCGAGTGTTTGTTTATTTACGTTCGGATCAAGCGAAGGGCACGTTTGTTGCAAAACAAAAAGCAAATTTTGTTTACAAAAGCAAAACGTACGATTTCTTCAATTCTCAGCGAGAATTTTCGATTTCATTAATCTAATTGAAAAATGCGCAATATTGATGATAAGAGTTAACATTGATTCAGTCTTAAATGAAACGATGTGTGGACACATCGATAATAAATTAACACTTTTCTGCCTTCTCCGAGATCCTCTCCTCGGCCTGTATTTACACGTACAAAGCTTTTTCGATCGATTGGCTTTTTAATGATTTAAGAACCGATTCGTATTTCATTTCATTTCCTTCACCTTCACACGATTATGCGGACGACGGGGACTGGGCATATGATTTTTCTGTGGGCCGGTGTTCCAAGAGACTGGTTCGTGAGCCACGTCTCCTTCGTCGAATCGCGTTAATGTGATTCCGAGCGAGCGCCCGAAAAAAGTGGCACGGTTAACATTCCACACTTCTTAACGCTGTGCTGTGTGCTCTGCTCCGTGTCCCGACCCGTCCACACAGGTGATCACTTACCTGATTGTGGAAATGGAAGGATCACGAAGTACCGCGAATGTATATGCGCCGACTATCTCGTCGTGCATCGCCTCAACGTCATCGCGATATAAACAATTAATGAGTATATGCAAAATTTAACCAAACGACCCGTTATTAATCCAGAATCGATAATACGCGGAATCGAAATCCACGAAAACCCTAATTACGTAACATCTGTTCCTCGTTGACGCGCGCAGTTAACTTTATGAGGTATTTAGCGTGTTAAAAATGGACAACTTTGACTTCGTTTTCGCTTTCTTCATGCAAATCAAGTTTATTCCGTGAAAGAAACAACTTGGTTAGAAACAGTACTTTTCATTTATTTACGAAGATAAATTTGTTCGATAAAATTTTTTTCGCATTTTTAATCGGGTAATAGTAAGGTTATTTTCGTTTCGTGATTGAAAGAGACTGGTGTAAATAATTGTAAATCATTCGCAGTTGTATTTAGATATGGATACAGAGATAGATATAGGTATGTGTACATATATATATATGTGATAATCGGAACAGAACGCAACGTGCAGGGCTTCTATTCGCAGAACAATCCAATATACCATTTTGCTGATTCCGCGATCACTTCCTCCGACCATTTCCCAGATAATATTTTTTCAGGGCATGAATTCTACCTCCGCGTTTGGTAATTATTTTGAAAGGACCACCATCAGAATGAAGCTATTCGTAGTTTTTATCTTCTTCTAGTCAACCCTTAGACTATTTTTTATCCGTCTTCAGGTAGCTTAGACTCTTTTGTATCATTCTCACGCACACCCTTCGCTCTGAAACTCAATGATTACGTGGGAATAATGCAATAAAATTAAGTCAACGTTAATTCTTGATTGAGCAATTTAATGTATGCCGATTGACTTCTAATGAAGCAATTAGGACAGTCAACAAAAATAAAAATTTCGTTAATTAAAGCGATTCTTACTAATGTTGAATAAAAACATTATTATAAGACACACGGACAAAATTATCTAAGTAAAGGATATTTCAAATAACCTACATGCTTCGTCTCTAAGCCAGGCGCTTAAAAAGTAAAAACAAATATAACATTTCTATACAGCGAAACGCACGGACGCACACATATATAATAATCAGTTAAATTAAAATTCCGAACGCACCGATTTTTACTCGTATAATACGGTCAAAGAACTGAGATATCATGACCAGCTTGTCTTAATTTAAGACCCTTCGGGCTTCAATACAAAACATTCTTCATTTGAAAACGGACTAAGTTGCTCCGCGTATCATTTCATACATCTCAAACCCCCGAGCAGAAATTCACTTCAACCGACGTAATCTGTACCATATATTATTTATTCGAACAATAAATTTTTCGCGACAAAAATATTTATATGAACTTTTGCATAATTGAATTCCGATCGGATCATAGCATTACACGTCGGTGCGCAATAATTGTGCGGAATTAATTCATAAGCCGACTCCCTGGAATGGTCGCGATGGTATCATCCGCAATGACGGTGTGACTGAAAAAAGAGCTTTTTCGTCGATGTCAGCATCATCTAATGGCGCTACCGAGTGTCGATGAGACGTGGACGCCGATGAACGTCCGAGTCAGTCAATAGCCCGGGATGCTGCGTTTTTACACGACGCGATGATAATTTACAGTCGATCATTCGGCCATACATGGCCACTGCGAGCGGTGGCCTCGCGATACGTCAAATTAGCCCATATATCATGGCTTCTTTACCGCCGCCATCGATTTATGTGCACGCGCATAATATAAATTATTAAATAAGCTCATAATACGTGCGGGTCGCATTTTCTCGACGCTCTTGTATGAGTGCGTGATCGCGTCGTCCTCCTTTATTTATCGCCACAAACCGAGACATAATTATTCCGAGAACGAGAAGCCTCAAATAAGATTGGCGATGCTAATGACCAAAACATCTATCTTGAATATGAGCGAAGAAATGCGACGAAATGTTTCGTTTTATCATTTATGCGAACCCGCGACTTGATTTATTACTCGGCATGTGAAAATCATCCCGCGCGTAAATTAACTCTTTCTTATTTTTTGTTCTTTTTCGATTTTTTTGTTTTTTTTTTTTTCATTTTTTTTGTTTTTTTTTTTAATTAATTACAATTTTATAATTATTGCTATGCGTTTAAAGTGTCCTATCTATTGTATCGTTTTACTTATTATACATTCAGGATTTTAGTACTCGGCTGAGAAAAAAGTGTATATTAAAACATAATTTATTTCAGTTAATTCCTTTTATTTTTTATAAAAATGTGATAATTATGCAGAATGGGAGTTTCGCTTAGTTGCTTTTAAGAAGATATCGAGATTATTGCACACGTGCGACAAAAATACCGAAATTAGTATGCACGTGTTTATATGCAAATATACAAATTCGACTTTTTGCGAATAACTAATAGTTGGTGGTCGTGATTTGTTGTTAATGTTAAATAAATAATAATTTCCCGGGGAAGCGACAAATTTATGCGAAATTGGCCATTTGGGTACAATTTGATCAAAATTGTTCATTAGTTAATAAGACATTGAATTGAAATTGATTCGCTTAATACACTTTCGCATTAATTTCGTTAATTAATTCTTATTCAATTAATTAACGAGAAAAATTAAACGACTAAAAGTAACGCTATTAATTCGAATTTCGTTAAATGAAATTAAAACCACTTAATTCTCTTTTGTTCAACGATTGCGCCATTCATTTAGCAAATCTGCTCTATATTAGAAAGAATTTAAAAATACAAAATGTATTTTTAACGTCGAGTGTTGGACAAAAGTTTTTATCTTTGTTGCTTTAACATTTCAGTTAAAAATCATTTTCACTCTTGTTTACGGTTTTACGTGACTTGTGGAAAAATGAAAAACTTAACAAAATTGAAATATTATTTGAAAGTGTGCTAATGAAAAACAATAAAAAAAATACATTGCAATGATATATACTGCAATATTTTAATTAAAGATTTATGTTTAAAACATACTCAAACAGTTTAACACGAATTAAACGAACATAAAAAAATTGTTATCTATAATATTTTAATCATCACTGAAATAAAAAAATAAAAAAAAAATTAATCAGAATTACATTTCCAACCCGATTTGAAGCAACAACACGAGCGTCCGTCCAAAAACAATAGACAACAATTCGATTAACTTTTTTTGGCCCGAAAAGCCTAAAAACAAACACGTATAATTTCTTGCAGCATCTCCGATAGATCTCATTTCTTCCGAACCTTGAATAAGGGCTGGAACCGGCTCTCTCGCGACGAATTGTAAATAAAGAGCGCCACAATTTAAAAACTGCCTCGCGACAGCGTCGCACCGAAACCGTTGCCGATCTGGCACTCGTTCGGATGATTTTAAAACCCAATCGCGTAGTCCCAATAAAAGTGTCGGGCGCTAAATCTTACGGCAGCAGCGATCCCCGTCTTCGTCTAAGCGACTCGTGGTATCGCGCCTGTTGTATCAATGTGAATTATAAGAGATAGGAGGCAGCGTTCGACGAGCAAAATGGTCGACGCAGGAGTCAGGGAGGCGACCGGTGAAAGACAGAAACGGAGAAAGTAAGAAACAAACTAACAAAAGAACGAGGGGGCGGCGGGGCAGGCGGTCGGCCCGAGGTCCTTTTCCAGCGGCAATTTTGCAGCCCGTGCCACCCCCTCGAAGGATCCTTATCCCTCCGCGAAACAACCCTCGCGAACCGGATTGGCTATACGAGCTCGAAGCCTGTCTCATTTGACTTTGCCAGGGGTGCGAGAGGGGAGGTGGGATTTAAAAATCGAGAAAATCTGTGACAGCTATTGCTTGGCTCGGCGGGGCCGCCCGTTGCGACTTCGAATTAAATCTCAAATATTCAATAAACAAGGAAACAATCAATAATAGGGATTCATCTCCCGTTCCCCGTCTCGCACATCCTCGTTGAGTTGCCAAGTTGTGTTTTTTGTCCGCCTTCCGCCCGGCTCCGGCGCTCTTGCTATTCAACGCGCTACCCGTGATATGTCGGTAATTAAAATCAGTGACGAGGCACACTTTCACCCGCTCCCTCCCATTTTTCGCCATTACGTTTTCTTAACACGTAAATGAAACAAACTAGGGCTACGCGGCGATCCGTTTCGTAATTAATTCCGACTCGTGTCTCTGCCCAGGTCGGGCTTTTTGCCCGCTCCGAGATGGATCCGTACGGGGCACCGGCCGACTCGACGCGTAATTATGATTCATTCGCGTTCGAGGCAATTCGCGCGTGATCTTGGCGGCGTCGACCGGGCGGCAGTCAGCGGGGGTCACCGGGTCAATGCGTGGATTACGACGAAATCGTGAAAAATGATGCTGCCTTATTGACGCGGCTCGGCGCCCGACGCGAGCCATTAGTGACGGCGAAATTGTTGCCTCCAATCATACGCACCTGACCCGAATACGCGAGCGCTTTCCATCTCCCTTTTTGCCGGTTTCTCGTTTTGCTCCTCGCGTACGGTACCGATCTTCGGCATCCCTCTCCTATGCGCCAAGTGGGATGTACCATCACCTTTCCTCTTCGTGATACGTTCGATCGCTTCACCGTTTTACATTCGAGGACGCGCGTTATCGATAATCTCCGTTTTTTCAATTAAACCGAAAGAAATTGAAATCCAGGGCCCTGCTCGGAGAACAAACAGCGTGTGGTTGCGATCCGGATTTGATATAGTAATATTAGAGATAAAATGTTGGATGCAGTTTACGAGGCAGCTGATAAACAATTTTAAAACCTTCATCTGTTTTCTACAGATTAGAATTTTTTGTTTTAAATTATTATATTAAAATGTGAAATTCGAATTTTAATGGAATTGGAAATATACACTGAGAAAAATAAAACATGAAAAATTACTCTTTATAATACTAATTTAGGGCCATATAATACAAATCGTCAAAATTTGCTGTTTTTAACAATAATATATTATTATAATTCAGTAATATCTATTTAAATAACTTGATGTTTTTCTGTTAAAAACAGAAAATTTTAATGAGTTGTATCATATGAACCCAAATTAGTATTACAAACAGTAATTTTTCATGTTTTATTTTTCTCAGTGTATGCTTTCGGTTATACCATGACATGATTATTTTTATGTTTATTCAATATTGAAACTATAAATTGTATAAAAATTAACATTAAATATGATAAACATCAAACTGATGAATAACTCGATCTGGACAACTTCTATCGTTATTTTAATTCGATTTGTAAATAATACTTAATAATTGTACAAAATACCTTAACAATGATAACAATATCAGCGTAATAAATTGTTCAAATAAAATATATAAGCAATGAAACCTATATATACAAAATACGTAATTAATAATTAACAACGTCAGAAAAATAATTCAACGCAAGTAATATTTTCGTATTAAACACTCTTATGCCTGCATCCTAATTAGCCTTATTCCAAATTTTACTTCAACTAACAATAAATCATTATAAATACTAATTACCGTATTACTAAACAATTTCGTCCGTAAATAAATCGCCATTAAAACGAACAAAAATTACAAATAAACGTCCGCGGCATTGTTTTTAAATTTACATTGATAAGTTAAATTCGCCGATGTATCTTAATTTACGTTAATGACATTTCTCAATGGATTCAACGGACGGCAATCAGCCAGGCGTGATCGAGTCATTATATTTTTGTACAGTCATATTTAACAATTGTGATAACAGAAATAAGAAATAAAGTCAGCGGTGCATGTGCGTTCGAATTAACATATGAATTTTAACTTATATGCATTTCGTTGTATTGTTCGCGCGAAAAAATCGAACATCGCATAACGAACTTTGTCATTACATTGAAACGGCAACGGAAATGGAACGAATAAAACGTACTATAACACTGCTGGATTTGCATCACAAACCATATTATGTCAGTCGTTATGTCGTTAGCATTATTAATTGTTCATGCTCCGGGTGCGCGAGACACGCAATGAACAAAACGTCACGGTAAACTGTGGATGAAATATCATAAGCTGCGTGATATCGAAGAAAAATGATTCACGCGTGATTATGCATATTCTGCACCAATTTAAACCGTTTAGCATTTTAATGGAACGATAATATGAACGGAATGACACTCGTATTCATTTATTCATATTTCAATTTTTTTTTCTTTTAATAACTTGCATTCACGCCTTAATTAAAGGATTATTTTATTTCAAACAATTTAATGATTCAAACTCCATGCGAGGTATTATTCATCGAATAAATAATCTTTCGCTATCGACGTTTAGGTATATTTTTTATTACGCAAATATTACCAGAATGGGATTACTGTTTGACGCTGTATTAGAAGTTATCCTTTGAGTGTCAAACGTGAAATTCGAATGAAAAGAATCGTGCCGCGTGTTAAGTAACGTCTAAATTTAGCGTAGGCGTGAAAAGGAAAAAAATACAAACACATTAAAATCACGAAGAAAGAAATGTAATAATAATGTGAGGTAAAAGAGGTAGCGCTCCGAAGGTTGGAGGTATTCCCTGCTGCGCGAAGATTCCCCTGCTATTGGTACCTGACAGGCTACTAGCTACTACTTACAAATTACTTTACATCCTATCCTCAGAATTAGTTGTTCTTTTGACCGACCTTTCGCTCGCTTCTCGGCCGCTTGCGTTTCGTTCTCCATCTTTTCACCCCTTCATTGATATTTCAAACTATATAATATAATAGGATTTGAATGATCGGGATCTCGTTCAGATAGAATGTTTATCTAATTAACTGACGGTTGGTTGCACAATGAAAATAATAATCTTACAAATTTGACCAAACTAGGAAAAATAGACAAAACTGTAAATAATATGATAAATTATGGTCAGAAAATTCTAAAAATACGTCAAATATTGCCAAATAATTGTTAAATACCATGATATTGTCTAATGTTTATCTACATTTTTGCTCACTTTTCCTCCTTTTATTATCTAGTTTCGTCAGATTTGTCATATTATGTTTTTCAGTGCACGGAAAAAAGGTTTGATTTCGACACATAAATGAATTTATGTATTGGTTGTTGTTTAAATCACATAAATAAATTTAAATATATTATATATTTGTATTTGTCCAATGCGGCTAAATGATTCTTACTGTCTGTTCTATTTGTTTGACTGAATCAATCTATGTAAAATAATAAAATGTAATTGGCTTTGTTATGTTGACATTAAATTGATCTCTTTCATAAATATCGTAACCTTTGTTTCGTTTCAAAAAATTTAAAGCGAATGCAAGTATTCTAATAAAATAATTATAACGTTTATATAGACATTATTTAGCAATAAATATATTTGAATTACAATATAAGAAGTATTAATATATTTTATACTCTTACATTTTTTAAACTATAGATTTTCATAATCCGTTTGACTGCTTGAATCAAAATTGTACATCAAAATTATAGTCAATAAATGTTTCTAATTTAATTATCTATTTTAGAGAATCGTTTATCTGTACCAGTCAATTTTTGTTTCGTGTGTAATGGAATAGTTTAATGTAAATTTTATATTTTTGTTATTAATTAATAATAATAATAATAATAATGATAATATACAACGATGAATAGTATAATGAATATTATACCTTTACAGTTGCAAATTCTAAACCGCGCCAATTCCCTTTTTCAAATCCCTATTCCCTATATCAATTGATATATTTTAAAATACATACATTGTAACAATGCAATGACAAAAATCAGCGCTGTTTAACCATACCCAATGAAATAATTAGAAAATTCGTACTTTAAATGATTACAAATTAAAGTTTATATTTAATTCAGAAAGAATCAATTTCGGAATGAAAATACGTTGCGTTTAATTGGCAGCGCCTATTTTTAGATTTAAATTACCCGCCGCTCCCATTTTCGGTATCTTTTATTTCATAAATTATATCTACCGGTTCATTGAAGAACAAAGGTCCCGAAGACGTGAATGTCTTTTACAAATACACTTGCTAAGTAATATCCTTAATTTACTTAGAGTTACGTTTTCCAAGTTAATCGGATCGCATTGTTACAGATGTTGGAAAGGAATGAAAAACAGCACAAACTACAGTCATTACAGTTGTAACAACATGACAGAACTATCGTTAAGTTCATTGTCACTGTAATCTTTTGTTCTCGTTTGTCGGACTTCTCGGATTGCCCTTCTTGGCATCGTTGACCATTTAATTCGTTACCCAGACGCGGTGGTCTATACGAGGCGCAGTCGTATCGGTAAAACAACGTAGGTAACAATGCCAATGGCTCATAGCCATGGACCACACATCATGGTACCATTTCTACTCCTTTCCGCCGCTAAATTCCAGAAGTTGCATTCTATGATGAATTGATGAAAGGCGAAAAAACATAACGCTCGAGCGGTTCCACGAAGAATACCAGTCTAGTATTCGTATCGGCTCCGTTTGAATTGTTAAACTCTTTTCTCATAACTATCTGCTACCGTATTTAACCACTTGTACGAGCGTGTGACCTAAATCAGTGACCTAAACGTAATTCGATATTGAACTGCACTCATTTCGATTTTAATATTACACCGAGAAAAATAAATGACGAAAAATTACTATTTATTTCCTTAATTTGGAATCATAAGAGAAAAATCATAATATTTACTATTTTTAAAAGTAATATATTACGATAAAGTAGTATTTTTCTATGTAAAACTTGCTTTTTCCTTTTAAAAACAGTAAATATTATTCTTTTCCTCTTACAATGCCAAATTAAGGAAATAAATAATAATTTTTCGTCATTTATTTCTCTCAGTGTACAATTGTTTGTGTACACGAATGTTGAATTTCAACTTATATTTTAAATAATTCTTTTTGAAATTAATTGTTCCCAGTATTGATAACACAGCAATCTAATTTGAATTGGAAAGTATAGTGCTTATTCGTTATAAATATATTTATTTTTTATATAAATAAAAATTGCGAAAATTCGTTAAATATATTGACGCATTGAAGCGTTAAATGACAAGCGTGGAACTTTAAAAGGTCGCACAATTTGATTTTAAATAATAAAAAATTGGCATTCCCATGACGTACGCAAATCAAACTGATCCACCCTTTGAAGGTCTCCAAGGATTCGCTTCAATATACCATAATAATAAATGCACGCGCTTAATCCCATAAGGCAAAAAACTGTGATGCGACAATTTCTCGGTGCATTAAGGACCCGGCTTACATATTTTATAGGGATTTTTGCATATAATTTTATGGCGCGTTAAAGCGACATTTAAATGCGGCAGCTGGATAAACAGTGCTGCGCCAGCTCGCCCAGAAATAAGGGGGAATGATAAATCCTATACGCGCGAGGCCCTTGGGAGGAAAAAGGACGCTGCAAGGGAAAAAAGATTGAGATACTTGATGACAAACTGTAAGAAGGGGTTTGGTCCGACATTGTGCAGCGAAGTATCATGTTTGCACAGCATGTGATACATGTGTCCACACACGAGGTTATATACAGAATGAAACATTTGACAATTTACTCAATACTTAATCCCTATCTCCGCAATATTTCCCAACGTCGCACCGCACGTATCATCCTATTTATTTTATACGGCTTATTGTTTTATAATAACAGCATTTTTATTATATTTACTTTATGATTAAATCGATACTATATGTATATGTAATTGTATTATGTAATGTTATAATATAACTTTAAATATTATATTTTATTTAATTATTGCATCTATAAGATTGTAGATTTAGAAACATATTTTATGCATAGACTATAGGTATAATTTATTATTTTCAACAATAACAATTTAATAATTTGTTATTGCTTCTAACTGTTTCAGTTTAAATGTATGCATTTTTTATTTTATTGAAATGTATATTTATACAGTGAAAAAATAACCTTACAAAATTGATCAAACTAGATATAAAAGCAGGAAAAGTGAGCAAAAACGTAAATAAACGTTAGATTATATCATTGTTTTTATCATTTGTTTAGTAATATTTGACATATTTTTATAATTTTCTAACCATAATTTATCATATTATTTACATTATTGCCTATTTTTCCTACTTCTATTATCTAGTTTGGTAAATTATGTAAGATTATTGTTTTCAGTGTATAAATACACTGAGAAAATAAAATCGTAAGGGGAACTATGTACATCGTTAGTCTACAATTTCACATTGTACAAGTCTTACAATTTGAAAAGCAATCAATGTCAGCCATTGAGATAACGGCATTGATCTGGATTAACCTATGAGAAGCGTCAAAATGTTACAATGTAAATTCTACAATTGTACTTTCTCAGTGTACGTATAATATGTAATCTAATGATTTTATATTTATTGTCCAAATTGTATTGTAAGTTAATTATTAGGAAGAAACAAATCTATAATAAAATAATGTTTTCTAATATATATTCTGATATATATAATAGTTACCCATCTTTGTATTCACCTTGATAAATTCCGGTAGCATTCGATGTGATCTAGTGATTCAATCAGGTTAAACCAATATTGGGTAGAATAAACAATGCCAAATAGATAAATATTGAATACGGATTATGTAAGTCGGACTTAAATCTTGTCTTATGATAGTTATAATTATTCGAACATTTATAAGTCCAGCATCAATTTCATAGTAAATATTAAAGAAATATTAATTGAATATTTCCATCGTGTATACAGTAGTTCACCAATATTGTTCATAAAACTAAAAAAATATCCGACGTAAATCGATGTAGTATTTTTCATTATTTAAAAAATAACAATGACATTCTATACCATACATATTACTTTTTTAAATCAATTCATTAATCTATCAAAAAAAATTATAATAAATTTAAAAAATAACCGTGGCAGTTTATAAATCGATATATATTTTTTATATTTTAACAAAAAAACTGTACAATGATTTTATAACATATTTTAAAAATGATTGCACAAATTAAACTTTATATACTCCAATAAAAATGATACAATTGAACAAACAACAACAAATGCGTTTATAAAAAATATTCTAAAATTATTTTTACCCATATTATTTGAGGTCAATTTAAACATTTTTAAATATGAATACGGTATTAATAATACTGAATACATCCACATAATTTCGATACTTTTTCAAAAACCATTTATATAAATAAATTTCTTTTCAACATATGTATAACACACATATACAATTACTCTTGACATTAATTCAAACATCAAATATCATAATACCAGTTTCATAATCTTCTTCCGAAACTTCTAATTGAGTCTGAAATTGCGAACATGAATCTTTTTATACACAAATATTGGACGAAAAACAATGGAAAGAATGATTCCTCCAATTCGAGAGATTCGCAGAATTTAAAGGAGAGAGTGTGTGCGCGCAGACTGAGAATCAAAGAGAACGCTTCTGATATATCCCGGGGGAGCGCATCCTCCGTGCCCCGTATCCGGAACGGTTGTCCTTCGCTTTGATTTATGTTCTTATAAATGACGTCACTCGCCTACGTCCGGGATCCTTTTCTGAGCCCCCCCGTGTGTATACAAAGGATCCACCCGACGTAGCATTCTGCCGCGTATCACACACACGAATTGACCAAAATCGAAACTTATTGTGTTTGTCATCGCGCGAATATTTGTCATGTGCTTTGATTTATGAAATTGCACGAAAGCGCGTTAAGCTCGCTATCTCCGCTGCCGTTAAGAACACAAAACTCACAGAAGGGGTCTGCTTAATTAATTCGTTTCTAAGTTGTTTTTAAGGGTCCGTTTGATATATGATAGTCGCATTGCCGGATCAGGATACTTAGAGTAAACAGAACGCAATCCAGTTAATAACCTTTCAAATATTATATTCTGTAATAAATTATTACCGTCGAGCGTAACATCTTTGTGGATATATTTAGTTAATGTGCAAACGCATCTAAACAGTATATTTACTTTATGTTCAATATTTCTCAATGGAAACGACCAATTAGCACAGACAAAATAAAACATATAGTTTTATTAATTTAAATAAACATTTATTTTCATAATTGTTTACGTTTCGGCCTACAATTATGAAAATAAATGTTTATTTAAATTAATAAAACTATATGTTTTATTTTGTCTGTGCTAATTGGTCGTTTCCATTGAGA
>JABFQC010001922.1:0-17550 GCA_022817085.1 Psilanteris sp. ZL-2020
TTTCTATTGTTCCGCTAATGGTAATAAATTTTTGCATGCGGTATAAAATTGGCACTAAATGAGCACAAAATTTTGACATAAGTTTTATTTTGTTCCGCCATAATGTACCCGCTAGCTTAAAAGAGGTTGAAACCGGACGTTCGCGATACGGGTTGTATTCAGTCCATGCAAAATATTAACCTGCAAAGCGAAGCAACAAATTGTATCGATTTAATTGCATCCGACGAGGGACGTCTGATATCGCTAATCGGAACGCGAATGGACGCGGCGATTGTCAAAAATTAATTGATTCAAATAGAAGTGACATTTGCGTAGTTTGACGACTGCGCCACCCAGCGGGAGCGTCAACCGGTTTGCGTTCATTCGCAGTAACCGTTGTTTATAAAAGTGAAAATATGTCGAGAGGATATAATCGCCGCGCGGTCGGTTGCATTTTTTTACGCGACGATCAAACCCAGAAGCCAATATATTTTAAATATACTGGAAGACGGTCACGTAGAAAGTGCGCGTACGAGGGCCGCGCGGCGTCCTTGTACCAACAATTAAATTTAATTGAAATTTTTGCCTGCGCAATATCACTTACATTCAGAAACTGCACGCGCAACACCTCTCTAATTAACGGCCTGCCATTAGCGTCCAATTATATCATGTTTATTGTCGTCCGAATCTTGACACGTAATTACAATTGATATACACGAATTGCAATTTACGCATTGTTATTGCAATATGTTATTAATAATAAATCACAACGCAGTTCATTTTTTACGCACCGGAACCGATTGGATCGTTATTTTCATATTTCGTACAGCTTTGGTGTAGATACGTTTGATTTAATTTCCTGCGTTCATTATGAAGAAGCGTTATTACTTCTTTTTACCATTTTTTTTTTTGGAAAAAAAGTCGCTCGGTGCGTGCGTATCGAAAGATCAAAGCAATAAAAGTGATGTTCGAACGCCACGAAGCGGCCCAGTCACGCGATTTATTACGCCCAAAATATCCAAGGAGGCGTAGATCGCGCCGGGAGTTTTCGCTGCTAAATTCCTTTTCATTTCAATAAATTCGATCGGCAGTCGGGTCTATTTCCAAAACGAGTCGATCGTGTACCTTCCCGTTCGGCGATCGTCGCGCTGTGATTGATTGTTTTCGGAATTCCTTCCTGTGCCGCGTTTAAGCGCGTTATTTCATGCTAAACAACGAAACAAACGAGAAACTTATTTATTTCCAAATTGCGTTGAATTTTGATTGACTTCGTTTGAATAATTCTTCGATTTATAACGCGAAGAAGAGATTTTGCGCTCGACGAAAAATCGATTAATGCTTATCGACGGGTTGTCGGTTTTGATGTCACCCAATGCACGCCACTTTCACTCGATCCCGATCCCCGCGACTCATTTATATACTAACGAGCAAATAAAATGCCCGCGCAATACCGAATAAGTATCATCAATCCAAACAACAAATCAGACAAATTGCAACCGAAACCCTAGCCGTTTTACTAATGGTGACGTATTTTTCCATGAATTTTACAGCAGGACTGGGAATTGACGAAGGGTTCGATGCCCTGGAGCAGCGCTGTTAGGAGATGGGCGGAGATGCAGGATGGACAAAGGATACTGCTCACAACACCCAGTGTCCTTGTTGGCTATAGGGTGGAAGTTTATCGCGCCGAAGGCACCACGCAATGGTACACCGCCGTTATCGTCGGATATAACGAATCGACCAAGGTACACAGTCGCGAACGTTTCATATTTTTTTCGCGTACGATATCAAATTTTCTTGTTACGATACGTAAGTACTGGCACCGAAGTTTGATCGAAGATGATCGTATTGTTCTTTCTTATATCCATTATTTATAAATACACGCACCGAAAGGATATAATTGAATTAAAGAATTAAAGAAAAAAAAAAGTATTTTGTTAATTTATCTGTGAAGTATATGAGCTCAATAAAATATTTCGGAAATATTTACACTTTTACTGAATCGTGATAGAGTTTTGATTTAAATAAAAAAGATCAAGTTGAATCGTTTTTTGTTGATCTAACAAAACTATTTGTTTAGTTAAATAACAACAAAACTGTTTTGTTGAATGAAACAAAATTTGTTTGTCTCTACAAAATATTTCTGTGCGTATATATATGTATATTATGTATATATTCAAATAATTTTAATAAATAACGGGGTATAATAATTTGATAAACAATTACGTCACGGGTGATGTGTTTTATATAACGCGTAATTTAATGAATTCATTATTATTATTGTTATTATTAATTGTATTATTATTATACACTGAAAAAACCAAGCAATAATCATTATGCGAGTGGTAATCCATATTATTTATTTGGTAATCTTTACTATTTAGTTTTTTCAGTGTAAATATCAAATTTTCCTTCTCTTTGTTTTGTTTACATTAAGTTAACGTGTATACAAAACATTGTTAAATATAAATTTGATGACAAAACGATTCCATACTGATAAAAAGTTCGGAGGACATTTAGCTTGGAACTGTATTTATCGGTCTTGGATAATATGGAGATTGGTCGTAATCCAAATTCAGCCGGACGCACGACAACCGCAACCAATATAGAACAAATGTTATTAATTGTGTCTATTGAAAGCTATTTGTCGGAGGGTCGAATAAATTATTCTTTCGTATATTAATAGTAATTTTGAAATAGTTCAACTATGCTGCGGTATAAAACATTAATGGAACAAATTTATTCTAATGAAATAAATATGTGCAAACAATTTGGTTCAATTACGTTCTACGTAACAATATATATATTTACCGGCTGAATAATTCAATGCTTGTATAAAATAGAATTTTCGATGTATAGTAAACATCCATACGCCAGTAGTAATCGCGTTTCCACTGAGATAGTTTGTAAAGGAAATGTGAAAAATGCATACGTTTTAATAGCGCTTTTTTTAAAATTGCGTTATAACTCGGGGTATTCCGATAAACCTTTACAGATACGCTTAATTAATTCTGTTTTTCAATTTGTTTAAACGTCGCGTTTAGTTAAAACATCGCTGTTTTGAAAATTTAACAGTTGCAGTATAAATTACAATAGCTTCTGGCATTGGTAGACCAAGTCAATAGATGTATAGAAAATTACTATACCATCACTGTAAAAAGAAGTGTTCCGTAGAAAACGTCTTTGAAACTTTTTGGAACACTTATAAGCGTTATTTTTTAAAAACGTTTAAAACGTTCTATTTGGATGTATAAAAACATTAGTATTAAAGAACACTTTAATAAATAGGAACGTTTGAAAACACTTTTAGAACACTTGTTTTTTACAGTGATAATGACAACTTTTTTATGTATATAGTACAATTTGTTATATAGTATAATAAAACTATAAGGAATTTTGACACATTTTTGTTATATCATATAATAAATATTATTTTAATGGTATAGTAATTTGTAATATATTTTTTTCTCCGTGTATCTTACACTTAAAAGGTAAATAACAAATTTTTCGAGGTCACGCTACTTCAAACATTATATATTCAATATATATATATATATATATATATATATATATATATATATATATATATGTTTCCGCCTCGGTACAGCGAAAAGCTATGTGTTATCCCACAGCCACATATACTGTTTTCCAAAGTTATTGCCTTTGAACCAACTGTAATCTCATTTACTTCTTCTAATTTTTCAATATTTTCGCGAAACACCTAAACTACAATTCAACCGCCCGTTATCAACCTTTGAACGTTATCAAATTGCTCTCGTTGCTAAATCATGTTACATCGCTATGTTTATCGTTAATCACGCATCTTATAAAATGTAGTTTATGCGCGCGTAAAACGAGACCGCTTTAAGTAATAATTTATGCAATGAAATGGCAAGTAAACAACAGGATTATTTGTATGATAATTTGCAGCCGCGGTCGGAATGTTTTACATTCTATTCCGAACCGGGGGGGGGGGGGCGCTGACTAAATTACAGTAACCAACTTTATCATGGCACGACCGTACAGCCGCGCTTAGCAAATATCCGAATAGTAATCTATTTCGACAGCCTTTGAAAATTTCCGTCAGCGTGCGTCACGCACGAAACCGATTCGGGGGTGTTGACGGCGAGTCGCGAAACTTTGCCAAAATTATACTTTCCATTTTAATTTACATTTTAATTGCGCGCGCCCTCGAATCACACTTCTCGCGTCGCATTCGTACTTTTCGTATTCTCAACACCGCGCGCGATATATTATACCATTTGTTTATACGCTTACATGCAGGTTAAACAATTTCACGATACATTTCTAGCGCGCTTCCAAACGAGTCGTAAATATTTGATCAGCGAAAAGTCAAATTGCATTATTCAATGGCCATTTTCAATTTGTAGCATTCCCATTTGGAAGTACATTCGAATCGCGTTCATAATTCAAAAATTATCCGCCGCCGGGCAATGGACATAAATCGGCCGGAATAAATTCGGCGCGAGTTAATGAAACCGCGCGATAAACTTTTCGGCCAACGAACGTCGTCGTTATTTTTCGACGCTCGATGTCGTTGACACTAGACCCCGACGAGTGTTATCAAAGTCGTGTGCGTAATAACGGTAGACTCGGCGAGCAATTTACAACACGCAAATAAATGACACGGCGAATGCTTTGCAGGGCTTCACTAGTCGCGAATTGCCTCCCATCACGTGTCGAGTTAACTCAACGATCTGACATGATGTACGGGTGGAGTGCGAGCGCGCGTTTACGTATGTCTGCCTATGGAAACGTGTTCTTCCGTTGATTCGCTTTTGTTGTTTCGCGTGAATTTCCATAACTATATATACACGTATATGTATATCGCAATCACAATCGCTATGATCATTATTACCGTTATTATTAGTATTCAATTAATAGCGACGTTAATTTAATTATACGATATCGTCATTTGGAGCATCCCGTATCGTTGAATGTTAATTAAACGTTATTTTAACTATAATTATCTTGTTATTGGACCGTTTAAGCTTTTGCGGCGAACTTAATCAAACAGAACGATTTTATTAGTGGTCGTTTTCTTTTTTATAAATTTTAAATAAGTCGAACGCGTCAATGTTGTTTGTTTAAGATTTACGATTTAAATTAGCGATTTTATAAACGGAACCATTAATTCACACATATGTCGGAATGCGAAGCGGTTGCAAAGCGAATAAAATTTAACGCGTTGAGAGTAGGTTAATGTATATATTGATATATATATTGTATGCAAATGCGTATATGATTTTGATACGGCAGAAACGAGTCACGCGCGCGTATAACGATCGCTTGTCAAGATTGTTATCAAAATCAAGATAATAACTCCGATCGTTGATTCGCTCGCCTTTATTTTCAATGCATTTTCTCGAACGTCAAAAGCCGTTTCGTCTTGAAATTGTTCGCATTTGTAAACACACGTCGCGCGTACTCTTAGGACTGCGGCAATTCGCCAGTGACGTACCTGACAAATAACCGTTTGTGTAAAGTCATCGAGAGACTGTATATGCAGATGAATTTCTCGTAGGAATTTTGCCGTCGCGAATTACAACGCGCGTCCTGCCTTTGACGTTTGTTTGCAAATGTTATTAACTTTCGGTTTCTTTCGGCGAACCGTCCCAGTTTGACGCTCGCGCACAGTTCTGAAAGACAATCGATATATAGGCAAAAGAGAACTCTTCTTAGCCCTTCAGCTTGAAGGCTGTTGACCTCGTTATGATCCGATGAAAGTTTTGAAGATGCGTGAAAATAGTGCCGATGGAAATATATATACTGAGAAAAAAAATATTTAACAATTTACAATATATATAATATATCAAAAGTGGACGATACGTGAAAACACAAACAAATTACTACATTATATAGTAATTTAGTAATTTTTCTTGTATTTTCACTTATCGTCTATTTTTCATATATTATAAATTTTTGTCCTACATTACCCCTACAGAACCTTCATTAGCACGATTTAAGGTATTTAAGTGCTTAAATTCGAATATTAGGTCCTTTTTAAGACCTATAAGACCTATTTAAGACCTACATGATTCGAGAATGTTTTCCAAATAGGCCCTACATAAGTGCTTATTTGGAAACAAGGGAAATTTCGGCTGTTTTAGGCGCTAATTAGGTCTTATTTTTATACAATTTTGATAGCATATAGGTCATAAGTAGGGTTTAAGTTTCACCTCGGGTATATACACTGAGAAAAATTTCTATTAAAAATTACTGTGTCAAAACAGTATTCTGATGCGATGTTTGTCAACACGTAAAAATGACCCCTAAATATTATAAACATTACATCGATTTCCCTATATTTTGACTGTGCTTTAACGGTAATCATTCTTTGTTGACAAACACCGCATCAAAGTATACTGTTTTGACACGGTAATTTTTAATAGAAATTTTTCTCAATGTAGTAAATTGTTAAACATTTCTTTTCTCGCATGTATATATATTCATCGTTGTGGAAACGATGAACGTAAATTGTAATTTCGTTTTAATTTATAGAACAATGAATTGTAATGAGCAACGTTAAAATAGAAGACAATACGAAAATTATTGCCAAATAAATATATATGCGTATAATTGAATATCAGAATGTAGATTATTCAAAATTGCAATTATTAATAACTATGCATTCGTTCAATTATTATAATAAGCATATGCGTTCGAAAGCCGTTCGATGAATAAATAATTGCGTGGTTTAAATTGAACGTTATTACAATATTATTTCGAATTTTTCTCGACAATATGATAATGGTAGTTACTTTATCAGTTTTAATTGTTATTGTTTTCATTTACGCGTGTATATACGTATGTTTTCGAAATATATATAAGTTATAGTTTCATTTATTCTATTTTAAATTTTATTTAATTATTTAGAAATCGGCAAAAAGGTTACTATAAGAACTATACACATATATATATATATAAATTTGTTATAAATGTAATGTTACAACTATAAAATGCTTTTTTAAAATTTGAATACGATTGATGTATAGCAAATCTATGTCATTCACTCTACAAGCTACATTTTTGCTACGCAATATCCATTTCAGATGCACTGGCTATGCACATTTTTTCCGTTAGTTTAACATTTAATAATAATGAAATATTTAACAACAATAATATATGTATACGCGAGAAATGTAAACATCGTGTGAACATAAAAAAATGATTTTGAAGTTTCCTATTGTATTAATATTAAACTTGAATATATGTTTACAATACCTATTTTAAAAGTTTTGAATATGGATTTGTTAAAATGAATATAAGTTTTCTGTAGAGCGAATTCAGGTCATAATCCTCGGTGTTGCTATGAAGTAAGAAAGAACAATGCACAAAATTAATACAATTATCTTATTATTTTAATTTTCTCATAACGTTTCGCTTATAATGGAAAATGAATATTTATTCTTCTTTATTATGCAATCGAATATAATAATAATTATTTATAAATTTAAAAATCTAACCAGCGCAGTATTATAATATTCCCTCAATAACACAATTACACGCGGTAAATGTCACAATTATAATGCATCGTATGGTTTGATAATAAATAAATAATTAATATTTATACAAATGCATAAACACATAAATAACACAAATAACATTTCAGTATGTATCGTAACTACATATATATATACAATAATGTGGGTGTGTGTAATTATTCAACAATCTTGTTTACCTTTTATTACGAGATTTATTATGGTTTAAAAAGTGCGCAAATTTTAAAACGTTTCATTGTTAATTTTAGCGATTAAAAATCTTATTCCTTAATTAAGTGCAGCCGCAATAACCGCTGCATTAAAGCAATTGAACGCGCCATATTAAATTAGAAAATGCTGCATTACGAATGCTGATAATTCCGTCGAATTACAATTAGTTAATTACAGATCGCTAAAACGTGAATAATGATTACAGGATTTAACTGTTACGGATGACACAGTACTGGAGGATCACAACGAGGACCCAAGCTTGGTGCAAATGCGGCTGATTGGAGATGGCGGTAAGCACCGTGGCTTGAATTTCTGTCGAGTCAATAAAACAATAAAGTCCAGTTCTGTTGATGAAAATAGCATCGTATCAAATTAAATTACGTTCCCATGCACGTACAATCAAATTGTCAAATTACTAAGACGTAAAATATACTGCCATTTATGACACATTTAATTTAAACGACCGATCATTAGTTTTATTTATTAACGTTGATTGTTTTATCGTATATAGGTTATTTATAAATGAGCCTATTGAAAAGCTGTTATGTCAATTATATGATTTTTATTTTCGGAGATATTTATTTCGGAATACGCAAGTATATGTTTAATGCATTAAAAAATATATCTATTAAAGAGTCGTTGAATTTATAGAAAATATGTGAATCAAATGATTATTGTTTTTATTGAAGATGTTATTGTTATTACAATTGAAAAGTAACATTTAATATAATTATTGCAATTATATTTGTTTTTTATTTGATATTCATTTTTAATAACAGCTGTAATTCTTCGATTTCAAATTATTATTATTTAATTAATTATTTGTCAAGGCAAACATTTATGTGGGTTTTTTGCTTTTTGTTAATGATGTATTTATTTATAAATAAGGCCATTTATATAATAGTAACGTGTAAGGGTGTAAAATATGTTGAAACTGTAAACTTTTAATAGTGCATCTGATTTAAGTTCATATATGTTTTAATTAGGTCCTTTTAAGAACCAAATTTAATTGAAAAGCATTTGCTACGCTCGTGTTTAAAATTTGCTGAAGATTTAAATGACTACTCATTATATTCTGTAACATATGACATAAAACATAAATAATTCGTAGAATGCCACGCGAAAGTTTCATAATGAAATGAATAGTTTGGTTTGAAAGCTGTTAATGTTGGGCGACTTCACAAAAATGCATTTTTGAATAAAAATAATACAAGAAATTTTTGTCCATAAAACAACATTTGAGCGTTTATTAAATTTACATAGTTTGATACAGAATTTAATTTAAATGCTTTTCAAACATCCGTCAGTTTTTATGTTTGAATAAAATTTAAGTATTTTGTATCCACGTTGTAATTGCCTGCGTATAATGCGAAACATATGTACATATTAAAAGTTGGGCGTACTGAAATGCGCCGGCAATTTTAACTTTTTGTATGACAACATTTTTATTTATATTTAAAGCATACATCCATTTATAATTCTGTTTATTGTCCTAAAATGAACCAACTTACGTGCAGCTCGGGAAGTAATTAAATATTTGCACATCTATTTCAAAATAATCCGTGGAATAATACGCGCGCGTGTATATATATATATGTACAATTTTGCGTTCACAAAGATTATGTTTGAAGAAGAAAAAAGAAGCAATAAAGTATTATAAAATAATAAAGGATGTTATTTCGCAAATACAGGCAGTGCAATTGTTTTTTATTTATATATTTATTTACGTAATTGGTCACCGTAATCCGTAATGCGCGCTTTCCATAAAGCAATTAATCTTAAATTCGTTGATACAAAATTAGATTTGCAATCAATTACATTTTTCGTAATTCGAACGAGGTGCAATTTGAATAACAAATGCCGTTCTTTCGGTTGCAGTCGTTGAGAGCATTATGAGAGGCGAGGTCGTCGGCATGACGCCCAGGAGGTCGAGGTCGTCGACTGCACTGACGCACACTCTGGTCATGGTAAGTGATAATCGGATAAGCGCACGTATTGCGTTAATACCCACTTATACACCAGCGCCATTATTGTTATCACCAACTTATACTGTTATTACCAGCTCTACTTTGAAATATTTTTCCACGACGAAATTAGGACGAGCGATTTAGATTTAGCAACTGCAATCTGATGAATTTTCGTGCTATTTTTTTCGTGCTTTTAATTCGAAACAAATTGCAACCAATCCCGCTTTATATTGTCTCGTTGAATTAGATTTTACGTTTTAATAACACGAATTTCGCGTTATGTAATGTAAGGCTTTGTTCTGTTAATTTATAATTGTTTTTGTTAACTGTTTGGTCAACCAATCTTATTATGAATTTATAATATTATATAGTAACTTAATAATAACAATTTCCTTATTTTTATTGGCCCGTTTTTCGTTAAAATTTGAATGTAATTTTTTATTTTGTAACGTTTTTAAAAATCATAAATTGCACGTATGATATTATTTGAGATAACAATATTGGTCTGATGCAGATTTAACATCGTCATTATCATCATTTGAGTATATTTTTGTATACAGAAATGTTTACAATTTGAAATTAATTTATATCATAATGCCAATAAATGTTATTTGGTGCGTTGATTAATACCCTTGGGTTAAATAATGACAAGAGTACCGATAAAATTAATTTAAAATTATACGAACGTCTTCAAATTTAAAAAACACAAAATCCTTAACATTTATTCTAGTTAAAACCGAAGTTTAATTATTCATGCATGTTGAAGTATGAAACAATACGAGAAGCACTTGTAGTATCTTGAAAGCAATTAATTTTTTAATGTGATAATACATTTGCGATTTAATAAAAGTAATCTATTCTGAATAAAAGTTTGTTCTTGTTAACTCGCAGATAGTTTTAAGTTGAGAAACTTGCACAGATATATATATGAGTATTATTTTACCTTGGAATTTTGTTTATTAATTTATATTATTTGAAAACGCAATAGTAGATAACGTTAAAATGCATTTATTGCAAATTGATTAATTATTGATAATGATGAGTAATTATAATTTGAAACTGTTATAATATATATATTTTAGTTTAAATAAATGAGATATTACAATAAAAGAAGCAATTAAATAATTATTAACGTAGAATCCACGTTATAGTATTTTTTATTTGTATAACCACTCAATTGATAACTACCGTCTAATTAATTATTTAATAACCAATTAAAAAACATTGACTTAATAATCATTTAGTTTTATTTTTACACAGTAGTTGTAACGCGACGACGTATATATACGAAAAACTTGGAGAGACTTTAAAATTTCCAAATATTCGAAGTCTTATCAAAGTTGTTATTTCTGGAGGTGAAAAAGAACTGCGACGAACTTTTTTAAAAAAACTTTCTTTCTGTTTAATCTGACGAATTACAAAGTTTCAACTTTACTTATGTAAAAGAAATCGGATTTAGTACTTACGTAAATAACGAGTTAAAATGTAACCACCCTTATATAAGAATAATACTTTAAATTCTTCAACTTGTTACAATTCCATAATCTTCATAGCACTGGATCGTTAAATAATTAACTTGTACAATTTTCTAACTTCTAAGTTTGTCTGAGTAAAATATGCTTAATTAATTAGATGAATGCGCGGCGCTTTTAAGCCGTGGAAATTATTGTTCCATATAACTCGATTAATTTCGAAATAAGACGGTTGAGAATTATACGCGCGGGTGTAATCATATATTCGTGGCGTGTCGTCCAAAGAAATTCCTGAAAAATCAATTTAATTCGGAATCGGATAATGGAACAAAAATTGGAACAGCGTCAGAATAATGGCGACATTATTTCTCGCAATTTCGAACAAAATAATCTTAACTCCGTGCTGTTTAAATAATTCATTCACGTGTGCGAAGTTGTTTTATTTTAGTCGTGACTTAGAAAGCGTCAGATCTTGACGATAATTTTGGAAAGGAAAATTTGATCGCGGCAAAGTTTGCACGATTCGTTTCTTCTTCGGCGAACTTTCAAGTACGATCATGTATTTTAGAATTTCAAACCGAGCAACTAATCATGAACAAACTTCCGAATCATATCAAACTTCCGCTCCCAAGAGATTTCTGCTCCGCGCAATTTTATGAATTCATTTTCCCGTTGGAAATAATGATAATTTATCGGCCGACGGTTTAATATAATATTGGAAAAGTTGCGGCATGCAGACTCGATTAAAAGGTGAAGTGCGTTTTTCAGAAAGACTTTTCTTTGCCCGCGAGAAGCCAAAATAAGTGATGTTTCGAATTCTCGGGCAAGGCCGAGACTAGCGAAAGCTTCCCTTTAATGCGCCAATCAATAAACTCATCGCCCACTCGAGCAAATCAGAAAAGCTCGGAATAGCAGTCGTTGCTACCGTGGCGACCGACTTATTTTATGTGCAAATGATTTGTCAATCGATAGCTAAATTTATGAATTTAAAACGTTGCCAATATTCCGGAATTTGAATAATACAAAAGTATTCGCGATTACTTAATGATCAAAGGTAAATTCAAATTTTTCAAAAAATTATATTAAAAACGCGTGTACGAAGTAGTTTTGGAATTGGAATAGTTTGCATTATTTCAAAGAATTGTAATTTGACGGTGTTGAAAAGGATCCTACATTTTTTTAAGTGATTATGGGTTATACTTATTATATTTTTATTATCTAAGAATAATTGTAATTTTAATTAAATCAATGAAAATAGCTAGAAGTAACACCTTGTTACTTCAGTTTGGTAATCATAACGAATATTACTATTTAATTTGGACATTAAAAAACAGTTATTATCTGGTATAAGTAATCACAATGTGCTTTACTCCGAGCAGTATGTATTGTGTTGTAATTTAACATTGCACCAGTGAAGAGTTTAATAAATGATAAGAATGTTGTGTTACAATGTAAAAGTAAAATTGTTCTTTATTATTTTTAACAGTAGCATAAATATGAAGTAAATATATATTACAAGAAATGGAATGAAATAATAAATGAATATAATCGTATATATTCACCAAGAAATTATAATAATTATAATATCTTAATATAACAATAACTTAAATGCAAAAACAAATCTTTGCAAAAATCTTAAGTTTTTGAACAGTATTTACCATCATTAAATATTATAATACATAATAAAATGTTCTACCTTTGATGAATCATATTGAAAGAAATAATTGTGCAAATTTGACTAAAATAGTTAATAAATATGAAATATAGAAACAAAAATATAAATTTAAAAATTATATAGCTATTTTCGTCTTTGATTTGCCAAGTTTTTAATCATAATATATCACAATGTTTACATATTTTTGTATCTTTATTCAATATTTATTATCTATTTGCAGGATTATTTCTTCCAATGTATATTTAAAGTATATTGATTAAAATTAATATATATATATTAATAATAGCTACAAGCAGTGTATATAATTTGTTTACGTTTCATTCCCTCCTCTGTACGTTCAAAATGATCGCAAAGCGGAATATCTGAATTTATTATAATATTTCCAACTTTGATATTAAACTTGTCTCGGTGAATAATCTTAAACGTCTCGTCATATTCATTAAAATCGAGCAAAATTTTTCGAGGAAGCGCATTTTTCCCAGCCACGACGTTCTAAATCTAACAAGATCAAGTTTAACCTAATATCGTCGTCTTTGATGTTTAATATTGGAATTTCATTACCATGGAAACGAGGGTCGACTTGCTCGGGTACATAAATGACAAGGGATAATAATTAATTACTAGGGCTGTTGATTTACAGACCTTTGTATCTTCGGTTATTTCGAAGATTTGAAGACCCAGGAACAATTCAAAATTTCGCAATATATATATATATACACACACCCACAAATACATAATTAAAAGTTCCAAACACGTGACGTGTTTGACTTACATAACGTTACACGCGTTACGGGCCTCAAATCAATAACAAAACATTAAGACCGAAACGCTGACGCGAATGGCGTTACTTTAGCGAACCTTTGTCAATAATCACCGCAATTTAGAACGTTTCAATTAGCGTAACCTTTTATAGACGAAAATTGGATTTCCTACTGAAATTCAAAATCCAAATGGCCGCTTACAACGAACGAATGGCATTTGCATAACAAATACTTGCAATTGATGAGCCGCGGTTAACGTTGCAATAATACACACAGAGTAACGTTCTTAACTGTTATTTTAAACGAATAAAATTACGGCCGCGCGGACAATCAGAAATCTAATTAGCCCGGTAATATAAAGCACTCGAACACTTTGGATTCCACTTTCCGATATTACGATGAGACTATATTGGTGTATTTTCTCGCGCTCGGATGTTACTCGAAGCGCGCGTCTATTTATCCGCCCGTCTATCTGTCAGTTTGTATGTACACATTTCTCTCCGCATTGAAATCGTGTCCGGCTATTGCGCTCCAGATATCATTGCATATGTATGAGCTTATATCGTCCTTTATGAGCGTACGTGCCGTACGTACATAGACCGTATACAAGCTGGAAGAGCTCGTAACCGCGTAGACGTTTCATTGTGCTTTTGAACCCCGTGTCTGTGTGAGCCACCCCAAGACACGCGCGCGCGCATAATCGAATTCAAGCGCAATAATAAAAAGGCAACAACAACAACAAAACACATAAAGCGCACACTTTTACGCGAATTTACATACACGCGCAACGGTACAAATGGTCAATATCAAATGATTAATTCGAACCGATGGACGCAAAGCGTTGTATTAAGAATCCCAATGGATCATTATTAACGCGAAATATAATCAAGTAACTTTTAGCGGCATTAAAAAAGCCGTATGAGAAACAGTTTTCTTCCTTTTTTGCCAGCGACGCATTTTTGCGACCGAGAATCGTCGGTCTAGGATACGCCATGTGAAATTCTTGAATCAAGATGAAACTATCCCACGTGGAAAAAACTGTAGTCAGCTGGTACTATTAATCGGCACAAGAATGGCCCATTATTGGCTGACGATGATCGGCATTGTTCTTGGCACATCTAAGGTCCGATCATCGGTAAACAATTGGGCCAACGTTGGCTCAATTGTTATGTCACTCAGCACCACTATCGGCGAAAAATGTTGTCAGATTATGAGCCGATGATTGAGCCATGCTTGGCGCATGATTGATACCCGATAATCAATTAATTGATGTGGAGCATGTGCCAAGCTTGAGCCGATTGCATTTATCTACGTATGATTAATCACAACCATCGGCTGATCATGGGATTCCGATAATCGGTCAATGACTGGGATCCAAGGCAATACTTAGTAAATAGCACTTGTATTAAATCGAGCTCATGGATGGATGGTCAGCGTCAATATGCTACTTCAAGGAAGTTAAGCACAGTTTGCGGTAATCATTACTTGGATGGGTCTACAAAAAATATGTTTTATACTAATAATTAACATTTGTGAGTGTGTATAGGAATGGTTGGGCACATAATGAGATTATGCGAGAGTATATATGGATTACACAATTATATATATGTTTTTTTATATTCATGAACTATAGAGTGCATGGCTCGATGATCGGCACATGATCGGCAAAATGATTGTGTCACGCTCCGCCTATCGTTTGTTAATCATTGGCAGTTCATCGGTAGAACGATTGGACAATTTAAAAATGGTGTTTCATTCCAAGCAAGGGCCACTGTTCTCAGACGGTGATCGGCTGATCGTTGCCGAGCATGAGCCATGCATGGGTCATTTGTAAATTTCTACATGGGACATATTTGTGTGTGTGTTTAAGTTATTTAGATTAATGGCAAGTGTATAACTCAAACGTATTATTTTTATTTAGTACAGAAATATAGCTGCTACTTAAACGATTAATATTTTATGGAACCGAGTTTAAGTGTACTATAGTTCTTTTATTGTGTAATAAGATGGAAATTCCATATATATATGTATATAAATTAAATATTCTACATTAAACGTTCAGATCGGTTTATTTATATTAGATGCAAACTCTCGCATTATTGTCACTGGACTATCATTAGATAAGCTGAAACGTTGAACTTCCGTTTGGCTTATAGAAATTTTGCAAACGGATTAACCGGTAACAACCCCAACTGTAATGGAGCTTAATTCCAAGTTGAAGAGACGCGTGCCATTAGCGCGCCCGGTAACTTTGTCGTTGGAAACTTCATAAAAGTTTCAATAAAAGTGAATGGCTCGAATGACGAATAACGAGGCGCGTCCGAGTATCGACTGGGCATTAAGTTATACAACTTTTAGTTATGGCCAGATCGTCCGAGGAATAAGTGTGACAGTGGGTTCGGCAACAAAAGTTAATGTCAACTCGTTCACCGGTCAGATCGCTCGAGACGAACAGCTGAGTCCACGTGTATTTTGATTTGCACTTTCGTCGGGTGGCGAAATTAACATAATGTATATCAATACGTTCAAAGAATGGCTCAAATTAACAGTTATTACTAATGGAACCTGATCAGTTTGGAAATATATTAAACTGAACAAAATAAATCTTAATTTATAAAATTTATAGAATTTACGGTTTTTGATGGAAAAAAATTAAGTTTTATATAATGATATAATTACTGTATAAATACAAAAAATATAAAAATTATAATGATATATAAATAAATAAAAATATACTAAACATTATTCATAAAATATCAAATGTGTTGTGTTTTATTTTGAAATATTATATACAAAGTTAATAAAATTACATATATTTTTGTAAAAATTTCCGATATTTTATGGATTATTTCAATATTGAACATCATTGTCACACATTTGCTATTTCAATGATTGATTTTTAATACTCTTTTTTCTCCGTGTACTGTTAAAAACAGTCAATTTTGACGTTTATGATATTACGGTCTTGAATTAGTATTCTAAAGAATAACTTTTCACGCTTCATTTTTCCCAATTATTACTCTTTAATTAAAAAATTATGTAATTAATTTAGGTAAATTATATAGTATATCAGATTAACGAAACAGAATATATTCAATTAAGATGATGAAAGGATAATAGTATACAATGATGTTTTAATTAATACCATGTCAATTAGATATTACGCATTATTTAAACGTATGGATGGATGACAAGTTTCCAAACTATCAACTTCTGTAACTATTAAATGTATATACCTATATTCAGAGAATATATATAGATGTTATATTTATATATATAGATATATATATACACGTTTGTGTGTGGTTCTGTGTATACAATGGTTACGGAAATTAGCAGTTCAGAAATTTGTCACCTACCTGTACATACGTATAATATCAATGATATATTAATTAAAATTAATTAAACGTAAATATAACAATCCCGTTACGGCTAAATATACAACAAACTTTTTTTTCAATAAAGCATTAATTATCCTGCAATTTTCGTACGGTTAAACGTATTACACATATCGCAATCAAAATACCGATAAAAACGGGTCATCAAAAATAATTAACTCGCCACCAGAATTACGAAATAAACGCCACGAGGATAATCAAGCGATGATGTACGTTCGACTAAAGTGGCTATGAAATCACTGCAATGATTCTGAACAAACAAAAAAAAATACCGAAACAAAAAACTGTTCGATTATTGCGTCAACTCGTTCGTTGCATCTTTATACCGATCCACAAATATCGCTCTCAAATCCAGTTCGAACGGGTTCATTTCGTACGCCGCACGGAATTTTATGTACAAAAGTTTCGAAACTCGCGAAAGTATCCAAATCCTTAAATCTTTTCCCCAACAATTTACAAGCGCATACATTTATGGAAAGTTCCTCGACGAGCGCGTATACTCCGGCGAAAGATAATTAACCGTTGCGAATGCACTTGCCATACCACGAACCACGCAGCCCGTCGA
>JABFQC010001923.1:0-17549 GCA_022817085.1 Psilanteris sp. ZL-2020
AATTAATTATGCATGTTATTCTTGTGTAAGTTTTGTATTTAAGTATATATTAATAATCATCGTTAATTCTATTGACTAATTAATGTAACAATTGTACTTTTTACATTATATGCACTTACACGTATGTATTTATTCATAAAAGATTCTAAAGAAATATATTTGCACTTTTATTTAATCAATAGAATTAAAAGAAATTATTTCTATACAATTAAATACCTCTGCTTATAATTATTATGTTCATTCTATATATACAATAATAAATTTCATATCATATTTTTAATCCAAAGCAATTTTGAAAATTTTTTTAAAAATGTTAATATAATTTGAAAACTTTATGAATGTTAAATAACAAAACAATGCTCACATCAGCTATTTCGATTCATCATACGCAATATGTTTATGCGTTTCTTTATTCATCGAAAAACGACATTCGAGAATAAAATGTTTTCACCTACAACAATTTTGTCTTAATTCTATGACTTAATTTTAAATTTGTTTTATGTTTTGTAAATAATTTATTGCATTATTGCGAAAACAATGGTCGTTTGAATAGTAATTTCGCTGCTTCAGTTATGAATGTTACAAAATTGTTTTATTTCAACCAAACGAACGTATATTTGAATTTTTCATGAAATTAATGAATTAAACGACATTGATTAAATTTGTATTTATGGAGTAAATGCAAGCAGTTTTGCAACATTCTATTCGTTTATTGTAAATAAACTCATCGTTGTTACATCATTTAATGAACTAATAATAAGTTTACAACAAAACAATTTCTTAAATAAATGAGAACATGTTTTATTAATAAGTTTCTTTGTTGTTTTGTAAATTTGCACGATTCGATTCGAGATCGCAGTGCAGTGTCACCAGATTAATGTAATTTAGAAATCAATTTCCAGTTTGTTACAGTTTAAAATGAAACAAAAAATATAGTGTTTTGTGTTTCAGCAGCGCAAAACATATTTTTACATTATACAGACATTACACTTAACCAATATGTTTTAACTTTCGACGATAGTAACTGCGATATGTAATTATAAAAAGCTAAAGTATATATAATAAAATGCGCTTTCTTACGAGTGAAAAGTAATGCATTGAGAAAGCAAATAACTTGTTAACAAAATTTCTATGAACAAACGGAATAATGCATTCATTTATATTGCAAATATCCTGGGACTCTACGACGAACAACATTAATAACGAAAAATTCGTTTCTTAATTACATTTACAATCATAATTTATCACGTAATTAAAATTCTGGCAACACTGCTTTTTAATACCCCATTTCCTATCTCCTAAAAACGTTTATTAAAATAGCTTTCGAAAATTCATTGCCAAACAATATTCAAACTTAAATATGTGTAATAAAAAAATAACGACGCATAATTTAGAAAAATAATTATTTATAGATTATAATTACTTTTCCTCTCTGATGTAAATAAAAGCATTTTTACATTACCTAATTCGTCTATAATAATTTGTTTAAATATTAATAATATTATACGCACAGCTTGGTAAATGTAAGCTCTGTACATATGTAGTTATTTAATTATTATTAAAATGAAAATTTGTTAGTTGTTATATCACTGATTATTTTTAATGAATGGTTTCATTCAAAGTAACAATAAAGTAAAATCTAATAAATTACGAACGACGGAATAAACAAAGCTACATTTAATGTTAATAGCAGCCACTGTGATAAATTGTACGAGAGTTATATGTTATAGAATTGTTTTTTATATGTCTGTATTGATATTTCAAAACATTACAGTTACATTAAATGATAGTAGTATATATAAAATGTAATCTCAAAACATGTATATTAGTGAAAACAAGTATGGAGAATTACAAATAAATCTAACTGGATCATATAATTATTTTGACCGGCGGTCGGTGACACGATATGCAACGACCACTGAAATATAAATTCGTCATTCTCTTAAAATGACTTCAATTATCATTTTAAGTTACATCGAGACGCATTTGTAAATGCTGAAGAATAATTACATCACAACGAAAATTCGTTATAACAATGATAATTTATAAATTTATCAACGAATATATAAATATTACAACTATGATTTAATAAGTTTTATAATACAAGTCGTAGTTTTATAAAAAATCTTCTATCAGTTTTCATGTGATTGAATTCAGACATTTGAATGAATAAAAGTAATTCAAAATATTAACAATTTTGTTTTTCGATACTTTCAATTCAAGATTATCTTAATATTTTATATAAATAATGATTAATACTTATCGTTCGTATTAAGACAATTCTGAACAATCGTACGGTTTTAAATGTATCAGAAACAAAATGTTAATTATACAAAATACAAAAATATCAATAATTCAATAACTTAAACTTATATTTAAATTATATTGTAAGTAATATATCTTGGTTAAGATCATAATTTGCCATGTAACGCAGAATTTTAATTTGACATTGAAGAGGTCAGTTCTTATGTTCTTTTTTAAATTTGTTGATAATTTATTATTTTTTTTTACTCCGTGGTATATTTTGTATGGTTTTTTATTTGAAAAATCTCATTGTTAATATTCGAATGAGGGTCTTTAATTTCCGCTACAAGGGCGGTGGTTCAAAAATAAACCAATCAAATTTGACCCTTGAAGTGTCCCCCGGCTCGCAATTGTCATTTCAAAGAAGTTGATACAACTATTTTGTTATATCGTTTATAAACAGTTCTCGTGACTTTTGCGAATTCATTAATTCGCATGTGAATTAAATTCACTTAAATTAAGTCTAATAAAAATACGGTAAAAGTTGTACGTGGGGCTTTCAAGATCGTGTGGAAGAGGCATTAGATGAGGAGGACGCGCATCGGTTTAATTTACTGTCGATGATAATTTCGTCGCCATTTCGAATATTATACCGATAAAGTTGTTTATTTGGGTAGAGCATTACTTCTGGTCCATATTGGGCCTTCATGATCTGAAATAAAATTTATAGCTTTAGCAATCAAAAGTACGTTAATATAATAAGAGGTGATTAAAAGAGATGACTCAGATTATTTATTCACGAAAATAAAATACAATATTATATTAATAAGTTTTAATTTATTTAAAATTATTTAATGTCAAACAATGACTTAATTATTAGATTATAAATATATCCCCATTTTTAAAAATAAATACAATATATATTATTCTTACGATATTTTTAAATACATTCATTAAAATGAATTAAACTAATTCGTATATGTATTTAAAAACATTTAATATTTTGTCGGTTAGTATATTAATAAAAAATGGAAATATTTTATTGCCTAAATTATTGAAATAGGATTTCTACTACAAATGAGATAATTTGTTTTTAAATTGCCATAATGTTTAATAAAATATCAATTCCAACAGCTGGTAAATATTAAATTTTTTCATCCTATATCGTATATTGTTGCTGGCAAATTATTACTATTGGTACTCAATGAGTTTATGTTGAAAGCAAATGCTTTATTTGAAAACAACAAAATCGAAGACGTTTGATTTTAACATAAGAATGCATCATGCATATATATTCTAATAATTATATTATCAAGAAATATGGAACATTACATTTATGTTTAAACAAATATTTAATTTTAAGTTTATTGTTATTTACAATTTTATAATTACAATTTAAAATTTATATGGAAAGATTCCAACATCTGATAATTATATAGAGATATATAATTATTATAAGATTATATATAATTATTGTAATTTTCTAATATTTATAATATATATTTGTGTGTATTTATATATTTTATTTTTAATATACTCAGACCCACAAAAATGTCAAATGTTTAAAAATAAACATCAGTTTTAGTTTAGTTAGATATATTATAAAGAATATGATATATATTCTTATGTTGTTTTGAACTAAAAAAGTTAATGGATATACATTGAGAAAAGCATTATGTTGTGGTAACATTTCGATGGTAAACCACATGAATCAGAATTGTAAGTTATGTCAATTTCGAATAAGAAATTTATACAGAAATGAAAATATGGAATATATGATACTGAATTACTCAGAATTAATATATATATATTTAATTTGACAATTTCGTTTTCATTCTAATTTTGACTGTAATATTTTGCAATATACATTGCAATGAAATGTTTACCATAATTATCAAAATTTTCACTTAGTTTTCTCAGTGTATCCTTAGTTGGTTAAGTTATATATAATTTTGTATTTGTTAAAATAACGTATATTTCCTTTAATTACCTGGTCTACATAAAACAGTCTCATTCTGTTTGCAGGTATTTTAACCATCGATTCTAGTTTAGTTTTAAGTTCGAATACAGTTCTATAAACATCCACCGAACGAACCTAAAATATATAAAAATAATAATTAGAACCACATAAAATGTAGTAAACTTTATTTTTATTACTTAATTAAATAATACAGAAATGAAAAGATATATTACCTCTACAAGATCACCATATGAAAAAGTGATTTTCACTTTCTTTTCGGGGGTTAAATCAACGTGAACCAAAGGATCCAATTTTCCATGAATATCCACAAGTTCAGAATACCTAATGCAATTTGTAATTAGTATTCATTTGTATACGAAAATTAAATATATTAAACAAATTACTTAAGTTAATTGATAATTATAATAAATTATAAGTACATCAATTTGTACTATGCATAAGCGATCATATGTATATATAATTAAACAAAAGAAAACAATTATAATCATAAAATAATATTATTTAATATGTATCATAGCAAAATTAAAAGTATACAATTAATGTTATTTGAATAAACTAATCTTTGTTATTAGAAGAACATCAAGTTTTTGTACATTTATTATACTAAAAAAAATTATATTAGTATGAGTATTAATTTCAATACAACGGAATTTTTAAATGAATATTTTAAATTCTAGTGAAATATTAAACAAATTTAATTATCTTACATAATATAGATAATTTGATATACCAATAAAATATATATATATATACATTGCCTTGAATAAATTTTAAATAAAGCATTCTAACGTAACATTTGATAGATCTACATTCAACTTGTATGCTACTATAAATTAATTAATTCGTATTTTTAAGTTTTTAAATTTCGAAATTCCGAAAAATATCATTTCAACTAAGTCTAAGATTATTCGGTTTATTTTTTGAAATAAAATTAAGTTATATGTCCTAGATAAATATAATTTATTTGTTATAATTGTTTTTAATGTAATTAAAATATTACAAAAAATATATATATTTATATTTATGGGTAAGTGTCAAATTTCATACTTAACCAAAATCCATACCATAACTTGTATACCAATATTCACAATAGTTATACTTATACCTGTCATGGGTATGGATTTTGGTTAAGTAGGGAATTTGAAACTGACCTATATTTATATATGTATATATATAATGATGATGATAGATACTGTATTCACATATTAATAAGATATGTATATCATATAAGCTGACATGATATTTTCAAACATAAAAAAAGTTATTCATATAAAATATACTTTTGGTTCCATAATTTATTATTACAAAAGTAACATACTATTATTACATTACACAAAATTCTAGACCAATTTAATCATATTATCATATAACGTCATATCCACTCATAACTATACTAACGTCAAGTTTTATAATACATTTATACAATTTTGGCAATAACATATATATATATATATATATCGGATATATTGATTTTATAGAATGCCTAATTTAAACAATTTGAAATATTTAAATGTCGGTATTCAATGAAATAAAATTTTCAAAAATTGTTTTGTAATTATAATTGTTTGTCTAACTCCCATGTATAATTTTATTTATAATAAATAAATTAAATTGTATACGATACATTTAACGTATACAAATATATATATTGTATTGCCGTGTAAAGCAATGAACGCAACGACTTAACTATACAAAAGAATTGGCATGGATAAATAGCATTGACTGTATTTGCGAAAATATTTAATTCTTGTTTTATGTACCTTTCTGGCCGGTCAGCTTCCGGTTTTTCCATGTAGTAACGTATAAAAGCTCTTTCCGCGTCCTCGCGCTCTTGTGATGAGATCACACCGCCACCGTTCAAGGTCTCCACGTTTGGCAATCGAGCGATCAAAAGTTGCCTTCTCTCGTGCTCCGTATATTCACGTGGACTCTGAAAACACAGTTTAACTTAATTTATGGCAATCTTCTTTGTATTCAGAACGAACATATCAAGTTCAATTTTTTACAACTCATAAATACGTCAAAGTTTGTGCTATGATTAATTCACCTGTAACTAATATGACAATTATTATTGTTGCAACTCTTTCGGACATACTTTAAGCAAAAAACTCCCTTTTAAATGGATTAAAGTATTATGACCATAGGAATTAATGTCAGTCGATAATTGCAAAACATAACTTTTAATTACGATGACATATGATTAATTGACAATGTTACGTTGTTTAATTCCCATTGTACCTGTTTTATATATATATATATATATATATATATATATATTAAATTATATTTCTGTACCTCGCTACTTCTTTTAAACTAAAATATGGCTCAAGGTAAGACTTAGCGATATTTCAACGTCTATGATTTATTTACTGATCGCGTCTATTGAATATCTATTGCAAAACTTTACATATTGTATGTTAATCCGCACCTTTGCAACTTGTTTTGGTATAAATATAGATTTTATTGATGCATACAATATATTTGTTTAATTTTCATGCTTAATATTTATCGTCGTTTCAAATTTGCTATATTCATGCAGAATATTCAGTATCGGTAGTAAATCAGTAATACGATTATTCAAATCATTTAGAACGTATGTTGTTGTACAAAAGATGGACTTTTAATTTACATTTCTTCATTTTCAATTTTCACTTGATAGATTTGTAAAGTTGAATAATCAATCATCTTATATATACGACAATGAGTTGTTTTGTTTGAGTATAATAAATAGAAAATTGGGTATAAAGAAACCTTCACCTTCAAGGCTGTATTATAATAGAATGTTTTCACAAAGGGACCTAATATTTTGCTTGGTTTTTCTTATTTTTTTACTTTTTTTTTTATTTAATCAAATATGTATCCTTGCACGTAATTGCAAAAGAAGGAGAAGTGAATGTTATGATTTGCAGAATATTTTATTTGATTATAAATAATTGTAAAGTATGAGGAAAGCAAAAGAGACGTTGTAATAATAATAAAGTAAATAGTATTTATTTGATGGGTATTTTAAATAGTTTATAGTAAATTTCATGTATATTTTTAACTAAAATTTAGTCAGATTCGAGTTGGTGTTTAAATATTTATTTATAATTAATTAAACAATTACTTTTGTTTAACATAATGACAAAAATATACAAAATAATAAACATTTATATATTATAAAACAAAATTTAATCATTTATGAAAATTAATTTCGTGTTTCATGTAAATATATATTCTCGTTTATATTTATAATAATAAGACGCATGATTCTCTTGTTGAGCTCACGAATCATCACTGCAACAATAATGTCCCACATTATCTGCACTTAGACTGGTATGAAATTTGCTCAAGTTAGTTATATATACTCTATTCAATTAAATGAAATTTCACAGAAATTTATCAGAATGAAGTATTTCATGAAAGTGTAACTTTCTATTTGCAAAAACTTATATTTATTTGTATTTAAATATATAAATACGTGTACACTGATGTATATTAATCAAATAATTGTTCAAATTTAATGCACTTCACGTTTGTACGCAAAACATGTCTTAATACGTAATTTTTAATTTTAAAATATAAAAAGAAGAATATCCGTGGACATCATTGAATAAAACAATTTTCAACGTGCCGTGAGATCCTTAAAAGGACTAAGATTATTTACCTCGAAAAGAGGGCACCCTTGAATCCTAAGTGATTTGAGAGCAGGAAACCTGGCGAGTCTTTCAACGTCGTCCCAAGTATATAACAATGTACCATTAAGATTTACAAATTTCAACATTTTAAAAGGATCATGCGGCGAAGAGTATTTGTTATCCCCTGAATCGGATTCCGAATCTAATCTCCATGTTTTTTCTTGCGCAAAAATCATGTTTCCGTCACATTTCTGTCGATCTTCTTGATTCTCCAATCCCACGCAATTGACATTCTTGTTTTCATCATCTTCCGACTTAACTGCACACTTCGCGTCATTGTCGGCAGTTAAATTTTCATTTATTGGTTTATTTCTATTTTCTTCTTCTAGATCCAATGACCTCAACGGACATTCCGCCAGAACTAAACTCTCTAAATTAGGGAACATGTACCCCAATTTCGCTATTTCCTTCCAATATTCTATTGGATTGCCAGTAAAGTGAAGTTTTTTCAACGAATAGTTTTTATTCTCCTGTTTCTGCCAGTCTAAATCGACCGTTTGAAATTCATTTAGTGACAAATGGAGTTCCTCGACGTTCCTCAGAACACGAACCAAACCTTGAACGGTAGACCACGAAACCCTGGTACCATTTAGAACCAGATTCTTTAACTGTTCATAGTATCCGTCCCGAATTTCTAAACAATCGCCTAAGCTGTTGAAACTAAGGTTTACGAATTTTATTTTAGGCATGTGTTGTAAAATACCGAACACTTCTTCCCATTGGGACAATTTGTTCTGAGCCAGATCCAATTCTTCAACGTTTGCACATTTCCGGCGTAACTTTTCATGATCGTTTCCGGCAGATTCGATACCACAATCTTGAAGTACTAGAAGAGCTGGTACCGTGTGTCGTGGTGATTTTTTAGGAATGAAAATGGATACTGAAAGTGCATCCTTTAGGCAACTGTTGGTCTCCGACTCTTCGTCAGTTGGGCAGTCAGTTGTCCCTATGCTGGAGCTGCTTCCATACTTCAACTCTAGAGCCTCCAAAAGCGATGGCATCTTGATTACATTCTGAATAGACAGACAAATAATATATAATTATTATGAAATAATTATACTTATTCATACAAATATTTACTGTCTTAATTGCTGTGCAACAGAGTAACTATAAAAATTGAAGTACAAATTCCATAAAGAGTGAAAATTCTTAAATATGGTCTATTGCAATAATATATAATAGAACAAAAAAGTGAAATAATATTAAATACAAGAATTGATTAAATACTGTAGACAAATAACATATTTAGGTAATGAAATACAAGTATTATTTATATAAAAATAAAGAAAGTATTTTAATAAAATTCAATTAACAGTTTATTTATGAAATTGAATAAAATAAAACTAAATCAAAATAGTAAATTTATTAAATATACTTTAATTTGTTATAGTAAAATTACAAACAATAGTTCTGATCATATATATATATAAATATATAGTCAATATAGTTTTTATTTGATGTTTGCTATATACATTATGTCATGTAGTGATTAATTACAAAACGTCATTGTTCCAAATTATGTAACAAAATTTAATTATATTTATGTATGACTTAAATATAACAATGCAGATATATATTAATTAATTGACTGAAGGAATATTATTAATTAATTTTGTATTATATTATATCATTATAGCATTTTTATATTCTTTAAAATGCGTTTGAGCATTTATTTTACTTTCTCATATTGACTAATTGAAAGTTGATTAAATAACATTCGGTTGGGTTAAATTTAGCTGTTAAGAGTTTTGTTTTGGTAGCTAATCCAATTGCAATTTAGCAAAGCCAAGTGAACTTTAAGAAAGTTATTTTTGACAAAATCTAAATACTATTGCACATTTGTAAAACATTTACAATATATATATATATATTTACATTGAATATTTATTACTAATTATTGAAATTATTATTTAAATAAAATTTTTAACGTAATATAATTTTAGACGTAGAAATTATTTTTAAATATATATATATATGATAAATTGAAAAAGGGTACACTTCATTTTTATATTGCTAATTTATATTATCAAATTTGTATTTCTTACTTTGGACAATAAGAAATGTACTTTTTATTTATAGCAAATAAAGTTACAGAACTATAATGTGTAACTGTGCACAATTACCCCCTCCTCCAGAAAAGGGATAAATAATATACAATTTGATTTAGTTTTCGAATCTGAAAGAATTATTGCTTGGGAATTAACCGTTCTCGAGATATTCGCAATTGTCCGAAAAATAATTGTACATAATTAGCATCATACTTATTAGAAAATATAGCGTATTTCGTATAAAAGCTACTTTTGAATCATAGTAACGGACATTTTTAACGTTTCTTGTAACTACAAAATCTTTCAACTTATGAAAAAGTATAATACAAAAGGATATTTTGCCAGAGATTATTGATAATTTAATCATTATTGTATCTGCTTAACTGACAAATATTGATAGTCGATAAACTTCTTTATTTAAAATGTTTTTATTTTGTATACAAATTTTACAGTTCCTACTATATATACAAAATCTATATAATATGTAGATGAACATCTACAGATAAAATAAAATAGATCGTTATAAATCCTAGCTATTCAAACAATAAAATGTCTAAATTATGACAATTTAACGATAATTTAAAAGATTGTGATCGCAACACTACTTTTTCATATAACAAAATTATATTTAATAATCCAATAATTATAATTAAATTATTACTTATTCATAGTTTTTAGATTTCCTTAAATCTCAATCGCGCATTTATTATTTGTTAATTCATTTCATTCTATTAATAATAAATTAATAACCTATTGTAAGTTATTTAGTAAGTATATAACAATCAACATTTTTCTACTTATTCATATAATAATTTAAGACTCATAAGTATAAAGGTATTCGGATCAGACGTGCAAAACAGTTTCATAAACTTATTTTTTTATTTTATATAAATTATTTATCGCGTAATATATTGGCCATTTTCCAATTAAATTGATATTCTTGATGCATAATTCAAGTATTGAATGTGGTACTAGGTTTCAGCTAATAATAAAATTTATTCATTTACTAGCATTAGATAGTTTAATTCGGAATTAGAAGGCGATTGAAATATAGTCACATTAATAATTTTTGTAATATAAAACCGCGGTTTGTAAGTACGAAAGGTGGTAAAGCTGTGTTATTCGGGATAACACAAGTATATATAAACAGTGTTGATGGCGCATTAGTTCACTATTCATATTTCGAAATTGAAAAAAGGTTAGATGTATTTGGTATATGACAAATGAAGTCAAATCAGTTTTCAATCCGTTATTAAAATCACAGATTAGACATTGAGGCTGACTATTGTCTGATTACATTGTCTGTGTATTCCTATATATACTCTATTCATTTGATTCGTATTCGATAGTGCATATTATCATTAATTTATATCTGTGATTTTTATATAAGGAATGTTTAACACGTGTTGGCAAGTCATTGCGTTTGATATATTTCTTTCGAAAAAATACATTCGGATTATTTAGAAACGAGACAGAAAAGAAATTTAGACTATCAATCTTTGCTTCGCAATATTATTTCTTTAATATATATATATATTTAATTGAAAGTAATTGATATGTAATTGCAATTTTTAAACTTATTAAACGAGTTAAATACTTTTTTTTCCAAAAGGTATTGTGTAAAAAAAATGTATAAGAATTAGTGATATGGGAGGAGATAACGATATTTTGCATTATTATCAACATATATTATAAGGAAGTAGTATTAAAAAGCTTTGTAGTCGTACATAAAATATAGTTAAAAGCTAATAAAACTAAAAGTAACGTAATTTTTCGTCAGCAATCAATTTAATATTTTCAGAAATTAAGAAATAACAAAAAGAAAAAAAATGAAATGATATTTCATAAATTTATGAATAAGCGTATCATTAAAAAATCAGTAAAGATTTTTTAATCGGAACCGATGATTAACAAATTAAGTTATATTATATGACGGTACCGATAACCTCAACAGGTTTCGACGACTTTTTAAATTTCCATTAAGGAATCGAAGACCCTGCCCAGGACCTTTTATTCGCATCAGTCTATACGACTATTCGCACTACTCGATCGTATAACTTATTCGCCTCTGAATTACCAACATGTGAAACGAGTTATTTTTGTGCGGAAGAATCAGAGGAATCATAGTTTCGCCAATGTAGGTCACTGTGAAGCAGTCGTGTTGCACTTGCGACCAAATTATATAGGTCATTGAATTTGTCTCGACCTACTTTATTATCCTAATTAAGACTAAGTGTTCGGGTGTTCGGAAAACGTCTTCGGCATAAATGAAATGCATAATTCTTTAAAAATGGCGAATCGTTTAAAAATTGCAAGGATGGCGACGATGAATTTTAAGTTGATTTCGACGCGACGCTTCGCAAACGAAGTGTTTATGCGCAGAAAGATAAAATGCAATTATATACGTATATAGTATAATAGGAACCTCGACATTGCTCACGGCTTTGAAGGAGAACAACAAGTATCGCTAAAGGCGTCCGGACCTGAAGAAAAGTTGCATTTTTTCACCGATCCCGCTCCACCGAATAAGGAAACCAAACATTTGTTTGAACGAGCGTGTGCATTTTTTTATTAATCCCAGACTGACTCTGTAAAAATTGTTATTTTAATAGAGTGCTGGGGTGCTCTTTAGAGTTTAAGTTGAAAATCTTCGGATTATACCTGGTGCTTTAAAATTTATATATACGACTTCACTGGTTCCTTTAATTATATATTAATTAAATTTAGTATCTTTTAATTAATTAGTATAGATTACGATGTTGTGTAAATTATTATTATTTTTATTATTATTATTGTTACTACTAATATTCCATGTTAATGCCAGTAACTTAATTAATCCATAAATGACTAAATATATCTTAAAACGTAATATTGCCATGGTCATGAGATCTAATTTAAGAGCGTAATATGTTTCTTCACCTTTAAAACGCTCAATTTCCCGTGTTCACGTTCTGTACCCAAATAAACAAAAAAAACATACTGTGTTTTATACATATTTTAACTTTAGTACATTCTTATTGCTGGTAATGTTATTGTTATGGCAAATTTAATTTATTATAAAATAACATTATAACGAACAAATTACTTTAATGGTTATTTTAAGGATAAGAACAGAAGAAATATTATTGGTAGGTGTTTTAAGATATTAATTCTTAATGAATTAAGATTGCAATGCGTTAATAAAATATATGAGTCGAAATTGAAATAAATCATATCAATAGTTGATCATTAATTTATTGACCTTTTATGTTTTAAGTAGTAATAATGTTATGTTAAAAATTTGTAGATTTTAACTTTGGCAGAAAATTAAATTTAAACAAATTTTTAAAATTGAGTTTAATTTTTTTATGAAGTGATGAATGATGAAATTACCCAAGGTTACAGAAATTTAGCAGATGTTCTCAAATTAGTCTTTGACTTTAATTGCTAATAAATGTCGATGCAAATGTAAAAAAAATAACTGTAATTTAATCAATTTTTGAAAAATTTGCAATTTATTTAAATATCACACAGAAGTAAAAAATAGTGTTGTTTGAAACAATGAATGTATCGACGGTAATTACAATTGTCCAAATTTGACAACAAAGTTGCCAACCTTTAAACTTAAATTGACTAACTAAACAATTTTATTGTCAACGTATGACAATCAGATTCATTGCTCGTAAATCACTACTTTTGTTGTTTAAATTAGTCAAAAATTGACTAAATCTGACAATCTTTTTTTTCTGTGTATGCGATTTTTTTAAAAGACTGACGTGTCTTTACATGATATGATAATATTAGAAAAGAGTTTTTTTTTTTGCATACTTTATCTTTCCTGTTTTTATGTGCATATTACATCTCGTAGATTTGTATAATAAAGAATTGTATAATATCAAGTAAAAATATAATTACAATTACATAATTGTTATAAGAAACTTAACTTCTTTGTTTCTTTTAATGAAGTATAGTTTTGTAGTTTCTGTCAATGACAAATTTTAATCCTAAACGTTTTATTTTCCAAAATTAATATGCAATCAATTTTACATATGTGTGCCCTTTAAATGTTAAATATTTATTTATGTACTGTAACGCGACATGTTTGATTGCAAACAGCATATAAATTTTATGTGACAAAGCATTACATGATAAAAATATATTGTAAAATGTATTTTTGCAGACATTTCATAGTTCTTATATTTATAGACTAAAATGTTAATGGTAAACGTTATTTATTATAATTGTTTCAAAATAAATCACGTGAACGAATACTCACTTGAACAAAAGTAACAAATACAATTTTACAAGTGAAAAATGTAATGTGGAATTTGTGTGTTCATATAATACTGTCTAATTTGTAAAACCAGGTTTTGAATCTAAATTGCGATGAAAAACTTAGAAAACAAATAAATATCATTCAATATTATAAAGTATATATATATGTATATAATATTATTTCCTGGTTTTCAATAAATTTAAATCCGTTTTATATTTAAAAAAAACGCTAAATTAATTTATGTTTCCACAATATTCACGTGTAATTTAGAGGTACAAAATTACATATTCTAATAATTAATGAATGAATCAAACACGAGGAAAATAATTATTTAATATTTTACTTTTTCCGCGATTAAAGAATATGATTTTATACCAAGCATTCACATACATATATATAAAATTTGTTTCGCAACAAATTTCCGTTTATTATTTAGCGACTTTTTTTTATATATTTTATTTTAATAACAATAAGAGTATCCTTTAAAATATCAACAATCTTTCCTCGTTTCGTATTTATTCTTAAAAGTACGAATTTTAATTTGGAAATAATTTGCAACTAATTTCCACGTCTTGTTGCTGATTTATGTCTAAATGAATTTTCATTAAAACAACATTTAATCCCATCTTACATCCTATCATGGTGACTTTTCCCTTCATCTCGTTCTTAAGGTCAATGTACCGCGATTGTTAGCGATCTTTACACTCTCTTACTTTTTCTATCCCCTCTCTCAGAATTATTATTTCTATTAAATTTTGTCTACAAAACATGCAATCACGTGCGACATTTATTCAACACACACGACTGTCAAAATAATACAGCACCATTAGTGTTTCGCGTTTTTATAACTGTTCGCTCTCAAAACACTCTCATAGATAATTCAATTTTTTCTGCTCTCTATCAAAAGTGTACCCAACTGTTACACAACATCGCATTATTATGTGTACCTACCCAAAATACATATTTTGATTGAAAAAAAAAAGCAATAAACAAAAATTAAAAAACCCATCGCTCCATCTGAAACGCAATTCCATCGTTTTTTTACGACACAGTTTAACGTCCCAATTTCAATCGTTTGATTTTCATAAATGCCAACTCCAAAACCAAACAAATCTATTCCAATCAAATACAAACATACACGATTCATTTACCCAACAAACATAACGCACAACCGCGCGCATCAACGCAACCAGACGAAAAGCCAATTCCCCAAAGCAGCTCGCGCGGTTCAAAACCGTGGACGCGATTGCGCGGCGCGGTGTCGCGGCACCGCCATGAAATTATGCCTCGCGAATTTCGCTTTCGATCTGAAAATACGTAGCACCAAAAGGAAAACCAATCCACGCGTCCGTGTGCTTATCGACGGCGGTGAATGTGCAACGCGATGCAATTCCCGACAGCGCCACCTTCGATTCGAGCGCGGAAAAAAACCCGCGGTCGCGAAAAAGCCATAACAGGCCGATGCGACCGCGGGGCGGACCACGAGCCGCGCGTTTCGGCAGCGGCGACCGAGCGAGCGCGGTCGAAAAATGACGCGAAAGCAAACGCCACGAGCCCAATGCCCCGCGCCTCGACGGCTCCGCGAGTTTCTAACGTTGCACAACCCGCAACTGCGAACGACAGTTCGCGATGCAAAAACGGCAAATCGCAACGAACGTCGCGCTCGTTCGACCGTCGAGCGATTGCGTCCGTGGTTCGGTCGGCGTCGAGATACCGCGGGCACCAACGCTTCGGTTCGCTGACAGGCACGGGTCACGTGCGTCGCGTTTGACAGCTGTCAGCGCGTCCTCCCCGGAGTGGCGCGGGTTTGACAGTCGGGTGTTCCTGACGGGACGAGATTATGGCACTTTTGCAGCTGGGACTCACGGATAATTCGGTGGTCCGCAGGGGGTTTGCGTAGTGGCGTGTCGCGCTCGACGCAACACCGTTGCTAAATTGCTGACGAGTCGACTGGCTGGAACATTTGTTGGCCGAGCGGTCGCTTCTCTCGTGGCTGGCACGTCGCTTCTCGTAGCGCGAGCACGCACGCGAACGCAGAAGGAACGCTCATCCACTCACTGTCCACCAGAGAACTGGTTGGCAGTCTGGCTGCCTGGCTACGTCCTTTGTTTAGTAAACAGAAACAGCTGAGTTGCACAATGGCGACCCCAACTGGCGCTGTTCAGTATTATTAGAACGTACGAGCCACGACAGAGGCGAACACTCGAATCAACCGAGAGGCATCGTTCGATGGATCGCGCGAATATTTTTGGCCCGTTTGGTCGCGCTGTTTCGCTCGCGTCATCGATTTTGCACCTCAAAACCCGCGATTCGATCGCTTTATGCGTGCATCACTTACGTAAGAAAGATGAACTTATCGGATTGAGTGTATTTGTGTGAGTGTGTGTTTATGCGCGCACGGGTGTGTGTGCGTGTGAGTTTGTATGTGTACGTGGGTTAGAGCGATATGCAATTTGACGTAACGCAATTCTTGACATTCTGTCAGTGCAGGTACCACTCGGTGCGATTTGTTTTCGGATGAAATTAACAGAAAAACGGGTTTATCGCGCTGGGTTGTTGTCTTTAATTGATGGAAAGGGTTCGGTTGATTTCAAGTGCGTGAGGCGGGATCGTTTGGTCGAGAGATATTTATTGAACGAGAATAAAGGGGTATTTTTAACGGCTGATTGTCGTATCGAAGTATTACGCGTGGTTGGAATCATTTGGAAATGAATTGTTTGAAAATGAAATCTTTGGATAATGGGGGAATCGGTTTTGTGATTTATCGTGTAGGAAATTTGTTTTATATATAGTGGATGGGTTCGTGATATAATAATACATTTGAGTGTTGTAAAGTCGTGCTGTCCAGATGCAATCAATTATGTAATTATGGAAGATAGATATCTGCAAATTTGTTGACATTCATTTCAGTAATGGATTTCGGTTTGCTGGGATTTTTTATGTCCGATATTTGTGCCGACGACTGGTTCTGTTTAGTATATAATAATACTATTAAACAGTTGGGACCGTAAAGTAGTTTAGTTTATTTGAAAATAGTTAATTTCATGAATAAATAACGAATTATTGTTTTATAAATTATGTTCGTATACGAGTATTGTTATTATTTTATAATTTATTTCATTTTACTGATTGCGTAAATTAAACGTATATGAATTTGAAAAATACAGTTCGCAATTTTTTCAATCAATAAATGAGTATGGTACGATCTAATATACTTCAACAATAAATTTTTTATCGTCAGAAAACTTTTAAATTGTACAATTTTATTATATCGCTTAAAGCAAATGTTTAATGAAACATGTTTTTTCTTGAATCGGTGTATTAAAAAATCTTATGAATTAGAT
>JABFQC010001924.1:0-17547 GCA_022817085.1 Psilanteris sp. ZL-2020
GTTGTTCGTAGTAGCAAATGATGACGTAATGAAATGTAAATTCGATTCAAAGAGAATACACGTCAGCCGTATGCTGTACTCTTAAGTCATTCGAGGGCTCGTTAGCAAACCGTACAGAACTATCCACTTAAACCCCGGACATTTCCTCGACGCATCTACATCGAAGATAATTTACACGAGAAGGAATTATGTTCAGAATGTTGGCATATATTATTGTGTGTGTGTACGGAGCTTTAAGATCAAAGTCAAAGTTTATAAACAACGTACAACAAAATATTCACTTTATCTGTGAACTTTTTAAACAAATTTTGTATGTTTTAATTTTTTTAATTTTTTTTCTTTTCCTGTCGAAATTAATAAAAATATATTCCATTAATGTGAATGATTAAATTATGTTATCTTATAACTAATACAAACTCTTGCGATATAATTTAATATCTATATAACTATACGTTGTAGCTGATATTACGAAACTTTATTATTAATAGATAATAATGAACTATAAATAACAATAGTGAATTGGACATATTTATGTATAAAAATAAATAAGCGATTTAATTTGATTTTCAGTAACAAAAAATACACAATTTTTGCTAAATTCATTATTGCGTATATATATTATATTTTAAATTCAGAAACGCGCAGCATGAATCATACGGTTTAGTGGAATCGTATATATTCGTACAGTGGTACAATATTTATTTTTAATGCAAAAATTATCGTAAATATGATCTAAAAAGTCCATAAAAATTTACTAGAAAGCCAACAAAATAATACTCCTAAAGTAAAATTTAGAATGAAATAAAACAATATAACTTAATGTATAACATAAGTTAATAAGTAGAGAATATATTAAATATATTAGATGTTAGGTGTGTGGTATTACGTAAAGTATTTAAGAAGATATAATACAAATTATTTATCTATAACAATGTTTATGTTATAAATTAAGCCGTTTAAGAGGAGTTAATAAGAGTTTATATGAACTTATTGAAATATGCACACGAAGAAAGCAGAACAATTTATTATGTATATAAAGAAGAACAAAAGTGTCTTATATCTTTCATACATTAAATTTCATCACAACAAATTACTCTGTATGACTGTAAATAATTCTTTCGAATGAAGTATGAGGAATATATCCTATTTTACATGTATCTTATTATATATATGGTAAATTGTTCAATACATATATATATATATGTTTTCTCTATGTACATATTAATGCAATATTAAGCATAAAGTAAGTAAAATCACAGCATAAATTATTCGAACCGTGATTTCGAATTAAACACATATACAATACAAAGTCTGTCAGTTTAAATATAAATTATTTGCATAACTATTTAATAAATTGTTACACACACACACACACACGTGCGTTACTAAATTTCCGACTTGTGGTCGGAAAATAATTGTCCATCTCGTTATTAAAACGCACGTGCGTTGTATTAATGCACTCAAAATGTATTTGAATAAATAAATCCGGCGCGTTGCAAACTAATGATTTCTGATTATACAAACTCGAAACAACGGAGGGAAACCGATAATGGTCATTGCAACACATGTTTGATGGGGGAGCCGAATCGTCTTTACAGATCGAAGGAGTTACGATGTACTATCGTCGGATTAGGCGTCTCGTGCTTTGTGACACTTTAATCTGACAATTATCGGACTCCGAGGAGCAAGCGAGGCGAGAGCATGCATTTATAATGCGCCTATATAGCACGAGCACGCGCGCATTCAACAAACGGGTAGCGCGTTAATGTTCGCGCAATTTGGCTGCAAGTCGAGAACAATTTGCATTTTCCGACGCTTTACGTAAATTCAAATGCGTCTTGTATGTATGCGAGAGATTGAAAACTTCGAACGCAAAATCAACCGGCGACATTCAATACTTTTTCTTGCGCAGCGATTGCGCTCATATATAATGGCGAATTCAAGTTCGGACTGTTACGTAGCTTTTATACCGGCTTATTATAACGCGCGATAAATATCAGTCAACCCGTGTAATTATATTATCGTTTTTAATTTAAATAACACCAAAATCAAATTCCGAACGTTCTTCGTCCTTATTATTCTGGTTACTTTTTTTTATTTTTTTTTTATTTTTTTTTTCGAATCGCTTAATGTCATTTAAAGTGAATAATATCGATAATGTTAGGCAATTTATTCGGGGAAAGTGAAGCAAAGTTAGTCGATTAAAGTCGACCCGCAAACTCGGGCGGTATTTCATAAAATTAAACTAAATTCGAGATGAAACACAAGACTCTGTCTCTCTCTCTCTCTCTCTCTTGATATTTATTCACAGTCTAGAATACGATACAATCGTTTTTTTTTTGGTTAAGAATGAAACGTAATAAATGAACAAAAGAAGTAGCGGGTGAAGCTCAATTATGGATATTACAATGAATATTGCACAACTGTAAATTTAGAAAATGTAATAATTTGAAATTTGAAATTTGAAACGGGAACATTTGCACGGATCATTAATGCATTGTTCGTATACTTGTTGTTATTGTGTTTACCGATTTCAAGTATGATTGTTTCGGTTTAATCCGTGCAAAGCAACAGTGTTATGAAATAATAAAAAGAAAATGCCTTTTTTTCTCTCGTTTCGATTGCTCTGAATTTTATGATTCAGAATTAATGGGTGTTCATTAAAATTAGTACGATTTTTACAAGGATAATTGATCAAAAATGGTATTTTTTTTAGTTCTTAAAAGATGAAAAAAAATGTGAATACAAACATTAATTTATAATTCACGATTGTCTGAGTTTCGATTTGTCGAGTGGATATAATAATATTTGTAAAGTTAAAATCGTAACAATATATTTATGTAGAATTATTTGTTTAAATTCCAGTCTAATATTAATAAATGGTTTATTCAATATTTTAGTGCTACCTAGGAAAGTCTTATTACAGCTTTTATTGAAATGGAGATGTGGGAATACTCTACTGTTTCATCCGTTTCATTGCTTTACCGCAATAAAAAGAAACAAAACAATTTTGTACACAGTAATCCGGTTATTAATATATTATATATATAACGTACGCATTTATGAATTATACATGTGTATATATATTTATTTGAAGAATAATGAATAACATTAAAACACTTGATTATGATATTGTATATTTTATTTATATACATTATTTCAACATTTCGTTGACCAAACTTACTTAATTATTTTTATCCGCATACTCTTCGAAGAAAAGAATAAATTATGAAATGCCACGAAACAAAGAGTAAAATGCAACAAAGTGACACAACCTTTAGGATTTTAATCCGCAATTTATTTATCGTTACAAAAATATACCCACATTTGTACAACACTATCTCCATTTTATTATCATAATAGTTGTATGCATTTTAATTCAACTTTATTATATACTTTATATGCTTGTTAAGTGTTATATTAAAGGAAAATAATACATTTACTGGTAATAATAGAAAATCATAATAATTTTAAATTTTATTATACAAGAACGACCATTTCCCGTTAGTATAACGAGCGGAAACATCGTTTGACTGAGTACGGTTTATACAAAGTATAACTCCAGAATTACCAACATACATATAAAAATATATATATATAATTATAATTTATAATATGCCATTGATTTAAAATTTAAAAAATTAAATACTAATAAAATATCGTTGAATTTCTAATTTTATTATTAAAATAAAAGTTCAAAATATTATTAAAATAGTTCAAAAATCATATACGTATGTTTATAAAATTAAAACAAAACTGCCGTAAGTTTGAGCGCAATATGAAACGTTAAATTGATTGACAATAAAAGGTTGCACGGAAGATGTATCGCATCAGTCGGGAAACAAAGGTTGTGTGGCTTATAAATATAGATACATAGAAAATCAAGAAGAATGTATAGAAGTGGATACATTTGGACGGGTAAATGAAGTAAACGAGTAACGAAGACTATTTGTTTTGGGTAATAAATGAAAAAGAGGATTAAATTTGTATGACGATGAGGAAGGGAAATTGATTAGTAGGATTAAAAATTCTAAGCTGAGTGAAACAGAGAAATCAATATTTGTAAATTTAGACCTTGTGTAACACATGCTGAAGTTATTCTGTAATATCGGAATACAAACAGAAATGAGTTATTTCAATTATGAAATAAATTTGTTGCTACACAGAGAACACATATATTGAACAATTTACTATGTATGATATAGCAAAAGTTGGATTTGCTTGCAAATATTATACAAATTACTATATTATGTATTCAATTTTACAACATTGTGTAGTTAATTTCATGATATTTTCAAGTATATATCACACTTTTATTTTTATGTATATATCAATTATTGTTCTTAGAATATTTATTATCAGTCAAGGTACATGTATAGAAAGAAACACCAATATTTATAATACGAGAATATTAAATTTTAATAAACTGAATGTTAAATGGTAGTATGCTGTCAGATTGTCAAATTTTAATAATAAACTGGTTTACGTATTTGTGACAAATAAGAACAATGTAAGGTTAAAGCTTGATAAGAATAAAATTCACTTTTCAATAAATCACATTATAGCACTTTCTGAATAAATCCAGAACAACAAACGTATATATATTTTTTCATCGACATTTTGTTAACTTCATTTTAGCTTAGAATGTTAAAACTTGACAATCTGTTTTGATAAATTTGAACAAACAATTGTACAACCTTTCGTGAATTGAATAAGAAGACCCAGGATGTTAAATTTTAGTAAACAGATTGTTAAGTTATATAATCAAAGATTCATACTATTTGATAATTAAATTACTAATTTTTAACAAATTACAAATATAATACCAAATGTGTCAACTTTTTACTAAAAATTGATAAATTTTTCTCTCAGTATAATATATATATATATATATATATATTTTTATATACATAGTAATATAAAGTCAGTTGTTCATGGATTTTTCCGATAAATGGAAATAAAATTAGCGAATGCTTTAAAAGAAAATAAGAATTACATTGTGCATTTTAATTATATACTTAGCTAACAGTTATTCAATTAAAATTTAGGTTTTGTTTTTGCATCATGAATGTAGCATAAAGTAATTTATAAATGAGCAAAAGAAGGAAATTTTACGCTTACAAGAAAAGAGAAAAAGACTTAAATACATAGTTGATGAATAATTAATATATGAGATAAGTTTGGACCTCATTAATAAAAGTGAACTTAAACTGCACAGACACTGTCTCGTGTTAACGAAGACCAAGTTTTGGTGAATTAAACAAAGAGAGAATAATGCGAGTATTAACAATTCATTGTTACGTGCTTTGAACGGACAACGAACGATAGACAAAAATACGTGACAGGACGTCGTGGAAAACAAAAATGAGATCCATTTTTTTCTGTAGTCTCGCAGACTATTTAGTTGCGCGCTGATTTTCTCTACCGAACGCATTACGCAATTCAAATGATATATAACATTTTATATTCTATAAAAGATGCTTGAACTTGAAATAGGAATTAATTGACGAACAGAATTAAACAATTCGATAACTTAATGAGGGCATCGGCATTAAATCTGCAATCATAATTTAACTTAATTAAAAGTTGTAACTTTTATTATTACGCTTATTTCTTTTATTTCTCTACAGTAATATAATTTTTTAAAGAAACGAAATTAAATAAAAATATCAATTTTATAGGATAAATTTGTTTTCTATCAAACACAAATGAAAATCGAAACCAATATATTTTTTTTATTATATTGATTTTTAGTCTACAAATGGTACCATAATACAGTTTTTGCTGTTTATAAGATATATATGTGCCTTTATGTAATATTTCAAAGAATATAAAAACAAAAATATGTCACTTTTGTAAATTATTTGATACAAATAAAAAAGAATACTTCAGTCAATCGATATAAAAGAATCTTCAAACGATGTTTGTTAATTTGGAAGTTTTATGAAAAAGATTTTTATTTAAAAATATATAAATTCTATTTTACCGATTTTATAGCGATATTTAACGTTAAATGAAAAAAATACAAAATTATTTATTATAAATATAAAATTAAAATCATAAAATTAAATCTGTTGTAAACTTACAATAATTCAATTTGAAATTCAAGATAGAATGTGTTTTCATGAATTTATATACACATAACGAATTTTTAATTCTAATCGATATAAAATTATTTTTCCAAGTTGTTTCATAAATGCTAATGGTATCCTAAAGTTAGTTTATTTCCAGAAATGTGGCTCAATTTTTTGAAAGAGTAGTATACCGAATCTATGAAAACTTTTCGATCTAGATGAAAACTTGAAGTGTCCCTTTAACTTTGTATGACTTGACGGTGTCATGAACCGTACTAAAGAAAGTTAATATCATGTCTCAGATGTATCGCTTCTGTAATGTTGATAAACGAAATTTTGTATAAATAAAAAGTAAGACTATATCGAAAGGAATATCGATTTGCGGTGCACTGAAGTAGATTGAACTTAATTTAAACCTGAATATGTATTAACTTTTATATTTTAGCATTTGTCATTATAGAAAACTTTTCGTATTAAATTTACACGCGATTATAATAAGTTATGTGTAAAATAATATTATTTCTTCGGTATTATTGATTGTTTCATAGATTTCGTTTTCTTTCTTACTTACAATTGGCGTCTACTTGAATGTATACAGATTACAATTAATGATGTTAAAAGTACATCTTTTTCATAAATATCATTGTTACTTTTATACTATTATAGTAAAGAATAAAAAATATCTAATCAATTAAATTTAAACCAGTTTTTTAATTTTATCGCATTTAAAACATTATATAACGAACTTTGTGTTCCTTAATTTGACATTCAATATTTCTTTTACGCGTTGAAAATTTCATTTACATAATTGAATTATAAATTCGTTATTATTAATTTAAAATAATTTTGTTTGAATTGATGAATTACGAGCTTATTATTGCGATAGGTATATTTAATAGATTTAGATATTATGCTTACAAAGTAAACAAATCTGGTCTAAAACGATAAAATGTAATTGATCAAAGGCTTCGTCTCGAATAATATTTCAAGTGGAAATTTAAATGTCCATATTTCTCAAATATCAATATATTTTCACCTAAATCTTCGTCATTTGTCGCCCTATATTGTAAAAGGACAGATTGAAATGAAAAAATTTAAAAAAAATATCTCTTCGTCGCGACGATTTTTTTTTGTTAATTAAATTAACTTTTTTAATTCGAGTGTATTCTTGTCGAGTTAAAAATGATGAAATATATAAACATAATAATCGAAAGAGTAAATAACCTTTTTCAAGAAGCACACGATAATTCTGCATGTCAAACATGCGGGAATTCATCCGTCTTTCTGTAAATGAGTAAATCAAACACACAGATGTGTTTGAACGAATCGAATCAGCACATATAGTTGATTCAATTTTCCGCGGTGTCAATTATTACGATTTGCTTATTATGTATCTTACCGCACACGTATGTTTTCGCGTACTCATAATGCAAATATTGTCATTCCTCGTGAAAATTGTAACTCCGTGGAACCAACCGAAGGAGAATTTTCTGAAGAAGTTTGCTATCAAAATTTAATGTCAATGGTTCGATCAATATTTTGTTTCCAAATTGTTACATTTCATTGTGTTGAACAATACCAAAGATGACATTTCATACATGTAAATATAATCCGATCAAAAAGAATTCAAATAAGTTTTAATTATTTAATGGGCGAAAAACTTGACTTCCGATAAGTTTCGAAAAAGATTATTACGAACGAACGATATATAAATAAGATAAAAAAAAACAAAACACTTTGATTAAAAAGTCATAAGAATGAAATTATTAAACCATATCATACACAGTGCGAAATGATTTATTTTTAATCGCTACGAATGTTCGTTTCAATCGGTCGCAAGTATAATTGCATTTTTAATTTGTATTAATCAAATTAATCAATCAAATTGAACGAATATGATCATTATAATCTTCGCGTAAAGTTAATCCTCATAATGTTGAAACGATATCTTCATCTATGGCTAATTAATATCCACTATTAATCTCAGATTCGTAATTGCATAATGTGACAATGAAATAATAATCAGCTAATTGATGTGCTCGTCAAACAAAGATGGTTCAATTACATTCTTGTGAAATTGATGTTGCCTATCTAACGGATACATTGACAAGCACGCAAGCGCAGTTGCAACAAATGCACACGGAAAATGTCTATGTATGCCTTTGATTTAAGTTTATGCGTTCGAACTGACAGTTTAAGCGACAAGGTCCAGAGATACTGTCGAGATCATCGTGTCCAACTCATATGGAAACATTTCCCACACCGAGTTGCGCACATTCTAAATGTATATGACACCGTGACAAAGTGTTATTTACAATTTCAACTAATGTTCTAAATAAATTTATCCGCGCATTTATCACCTTCTAAATATTAGAAAATACATTGAATTTTAAAGCCTGCGAACAAAAGATATCGTTATAAATGGTCGTAAATAAAAAATCTGAGTAATTATGTATTCGACATAACAGTATTAAAATAATTTTATTTGAAATTTATATTTCAATAACTTATTGCATACAGGATCAAAAATTTAAACGATGTGCGATATGGAATAAACTTTTTTTGATATATATATACAATAAAAAATGAAGAAAAAAAGTTTAATCAGATTGTGCATTATTAAAATAATAGGAAAATTCACTCACGAAATTCATATTATTACGAATAAAATATACATACCGCGGTAAATGATAACGAATAATGCTCTTAAAATTGTGAATATATGGCCATCCTTCGCCACGCAGAAATGAAATTCGAAAGGTCTTTGACATAGCGTGTTTCATTAATATTATTTTAATATTTAATTCAATAAATCGTAACAAAGAAAAAAGTGTATTGAGAAGTATATAAATCTTTAGAATAACCAAATGCTTATATATTATTAAAAAATGACATTTTATAAATATTTATACAAATATGAAATTAATATTAGATAAATTATTTAATTTTTGTTTCATTATCCTCGCAATAAATAAAATATATATATCTAAAGCATAATATAATTAACTTATAAATTTTACAAATTGATTCATTCGCATGAACACTTTGTATTTCAACTTAATTGTAAATTATTTACATTTAAATTGAAGATTGTCGTCAAGCATTTTCAATTGTTCAAACAAGCTAAATTATAATAATAACAACTATTTTTGCCAATGTCACACCTTTATTCTTGGAGCGAACCAAAACGGTATGAAAAAGAGTGCGACTACGGTAAAGCAGCCGGGAAAGAAGGAAACAGAATATGGAAACAAACAAAAAATGTAAAAACGTGAAGAGAGTCGCAAAGTATTAAAGGCGAAACACGAGATAAGGATGTGCTTGAAAAATTTAATAAGAACAGCGCGCTAGTAAAAGAACGGCTTCTCTGACACTAAAAGAAGAAGGGAAACGGAAGAATTGACAAATCAAAACCGCCGCACTTCAAAGAACTGTCCTACATATTTTCAGGCTTTCAGGCGTAATCGTCACGCAGCCAAAGCCTTGCTTTATTATCAAGAAATAAGGCACAATTTTTATGCAGATTTGTTTCGTGAAATGCAAAACTTTTGTTCTCGCCTTGTTCTATTCCTTAACGAGGGAACTATGATTCTCTTCATGAATTTCTCGCATGCTGCTTTATTTTCGACAAACATGAAAACCAGCCTTTTTTTGCTATTATCATTTCAGATACAAATCAAATAACTACCTCGTAATTGTTCTCTCATTTTTATTCTCTTTATGTTTCTTTCTTTTTTTTTATTCTTTTTCCTCGTATACATTTCTCACGCATAATTATGCAATTACGTCGTATATCATTGCATGATCAGGCTTATTTTTCGTAAATAACAGAATAACGATTGTTTTCGCTATTTATGACAAAGATAGATGGACAATAATGTTGCGGAAAAGGCGGCTTTATCATTGACTGCATGGCCTCATTCGAAACTTTTTGAGCATACTCCAAAACATTCAAAATAAATAACAACTTCTGACCGTATGAAATATTTTATACGAGACGGCAAGTAGATTATACGAATATCAGGTCTGATGGACAATCGTGGATATATTTATATACAAAGAAACAACAGGAGATATCATAAGCTTATACGCTTAATTTAAATTCAATTTTAATGTTAGTGGAAGTTTTTTTTTTTCAGAAAACATAACATAAGATAAATTAATTCAACAACATAGGAAGATGTTTTTATCCGATGAGAAATATTAAATTAAAGCCTCGTTTTTTTGATCTTTTATTTTTACTTTAAAGAACTTTGTATGGTTATAAAGTTATTATGTTCTTAAACAATGATTTGTATGAAGTATGCAGTTATAGATGCAAATTATATGTACAAAATGAAGGTACTGAATTAAAACGCGTGTTAAAAATAAAAGAAAAAAGTAGCATAAAATATTGCATCCATTCTGAACTTTTGTGAAAATGAAAAAAAAAAAAAAAATTTTTAATTCAGCAGATGAGAACTGAATTTGAAAAAATCGCGAAATGAGAAATGTAAAGAGCGTTATTATGGAAAAATTGTACAAAAAGAATGAAATAAATACAAACAGTAACACGTACAATAGTCAAAATATATATGTTTAAATCTCATTCAATAAAAAAAATTCTTACTTTAATTTCATACGTTAACATTTCTGCTATTATTTCCATAGAATAATATAAAACTGAAATTCATATTCGCACATTTCGAACTAAATATTCAAACGAATGTTAAATTATTTTATAAGCAAATTTTAGTGTATGATAATTTTTGAAACTGTAAATTGATTATTTTATTCTTTCATTCCTTTTTGTATAATTAATTCAAACATCCGTTTAAACTTAAATATTCTTTTTACGTATTTCAACTTTTGTTTTTCTTTTCATTTTATTTGCGTTTTCACATTTTTCAAAACAACAGAAATCTGTATTGATATGGAATGCGCCAAAGTGCATTGATAGAAAATTTTAATTGAAAACGAGACATCTTCGATTTGCAAAGCTTAATGTAGAACCCAGGTCCGCGTCGTATGAAAGTCAGATGCATCATTTGACAACAATTGTCGCGGGTTCATAGCACGTTCGCGAAATGACTTAACTCCGAAAAAGCTTGCGTTCACCCGGAATAGCTTTCATTTTTCTCATCTAGTCACGTTTATTTTGCGCGCGTGACCTGCACCAACGAGTAAAACTGATCTCCTGAGAATCAGGAAAAATTGGGCTTTGCTCGTATCATGTCTTCGATGTAATGCTGGTCGGGTTTTAGAAAGGATATCTCGAACTTTAATGAAGTCTCAGGGCACTTTTTGCTTTGACGTCATGTTTATGTTTACATTTAATTCAACATGAAATCGCGAAATTGAACGGATCATTGATGCTGACGTTAATACTAAAGGTTATTAAACTTCTTGACCACTTCATCCGAGCATATTGAATAATTTTGAAACTTGCAAAACTACAGTTGGCTTATTGGCAATATAAATTCGGATTACGTAGTTCTTACGCGCAAGTTTAAATTTCATTAGAAATTCAATATGTTTATCGTTCGATTAAGTTTATTAATAATAAATTTTACGACGAAAGTATCATTGCTTGCATATATTAAATAATACGTTGCTCTCGAATCGGGTTAATTTTTTTGTGTTAAAAAATTGTATATTTTGTGTTAAAAAATATTGTATTTTTTATTCATAATATTTCATTTATGTTTTAAGATAAATCCATAACGTGGTTTTAAAAGATTTACTCGTATAATTATGGACTTATATATAAATGTGTACGCGGATTCAATGACATATAAAGTGTCGTTTTGAATAATGTAATCCTTTCGTTAATAAAAGTAATTAAGACAAATTTTATAATTATAAATAATTATAAGTATTACAAATAATGAGAGGGATTTTTAATTCGTCAGTGGCACGGCGATTATTGTTCATGAAATAATTGCCGGTCATTGATAACGTGTTTACTTTGATATTTGGAACGATAAATACATGTTAAATGTGCGAATTATAATAACTTAAGAATAATTATTGTTAAACTTTGTGAATATATTATCATATACAAACATTTATACACATTATATAGCAATTACATGCAATATTAATAATACTCGATTAATTATATATCAGCAAATATATATATAAATAAATATTCGATGTAAATGCTTAAGAATTAAAGAAAACAATTTGCATAGCATACAATTTAATTATAATAGCAATTATACTTAAAAATATGTTCCTTCACGTTTCATTTAAAGTAGTATTAACAATATTTTTACACTTCATTTAAACATCGTTATAATACAAATGAATACAAAATTTAATAACACATGTGAATCGAGTGTTATCTAAATTTTTAATTAATTTTCTATTAATAAAATTAATAAAAATAACGAGATAATAAATAATAAATATAGAAATACGATATTATTATTCTATTTGACTAATAAAAGTCAATTAATTAAATGCAGAACAAAATAATTAAACAGTTGGTGTGTTAAAAAAATAAATATACTTTTAATTTTACGTGTATTGATGATTTATTATATATATTATTATTGTTATATTATTCGAAAGATACTGTAAATGCATAAATAAATTCGAGGTTCACTTTAAGCTTCGTCTATTGCGCTGCATTTTTTTCTTCTGATGATACAATTTGGTAAAAGAAGTGTGATTTAATATGAATCATGTGGGCGGATATTTTGACAAGGCTTGTACACGAGTCGACAAGACTTCCTAGTAAAATAAAGGCATATGGTCATCATCAATAATGCGGCTTGGTTTTGTGCAACGACTACCTGAACCTAACATCTCGCCCCAAACCCTACCGAAGAGCTCAACAATAACCAGAACGGATCGACTGTCAACGCCACACTAAAGTCGAGTTATGGACTGTACACAGATTTTCCGATTTTCTTGAATATATTGAGCAATTGCGCGATTCAGATATCTTTTGCGCTGTATATACAACTTCATATAAATATGACCATTTTTCTTATCTTAACGGTATTTTCAATTTTAATAAATTGGATTTTTGTTTATTCTATAGTTAAATAAAATATTTTACTATTATATAATTGTAACGTGTATATCAATTTTTTTATAGTTATTATTATTGTTTAATTGTAAGTAATGATGTTGTTATATATTACACTGAGAAAAATAAAACATGAAAAATTACCGTTTTTAACAGTATAATATGTTATTATAATTCAGTATTCTATGTAAATAACTTGATTTTTTGCTATTGAAGCCTGCAATTTTGTCGATTTATATCATATGGCCCCAAATTAGTATTATAAACAGTAATTTTTCATGTTTTATTTTTCTCAGTGTATATAAACCATACGATCAATGTTTATTACGCTAAATTAAATTAAAAATATATACTTATTTCTTTCATATAAAAATTTATGTTTCTACAGTTTTCTCTATACTGAAAAAAATATTACAGTAAAATTTACTACATTTTATAACCATCCTACGATTACTATATTTTTTCTTTCAGTGTAGTAGTTTGAAGTATATTAATTGTGTACAATTAGTATGATTTGTATAATATATTTATACTAAATCTTATGCCTTTTCTGTTTAACATTATTCAATTAAGTTTGATAAAATACTTAATTGACAGGGCTACATTCAACTTTTTTTATCAACTGATTTTTATACTTTTGTTAATGTTATAGTTTTAATGAGTAAAATTCATTAATGACACCACGTACACAAATTATTGACATATGTATATATGTATATTTATATTGAAAAGTATATACGATATATTTATATGTACAGTCAGTGCTCTCAGCAATGAATTAGTTACAGCTAAATTTAATAATTACGCTTTATTATTTAATTTAATTTGTTAGCTTAATAAATATTGTACCACCTGTTTATTATAATAAATTATAAAATGGTTTGTGGCCTACTTATTGTAAAGTCGTAATAAATCGTAACGTCTTTATCTCCGAAATATAATTGAAATCCGATATCTTTTTTTTGCTTATTGTTTATTGATATTGAGATTTAATGATCATTTTAATCCGAAATTGTGGAACTGGTATTTATTTGGCAAGAAAGCATTGAGTTTGACATAAATCGTGTAGAGTACGTACGGAGTAGCACGTCTTTCTCATTGAAGGTATAAACAATTTGTTTTACATAACATTCCATCCATTTAAAACAATTTTCTTTTTATTTATTTTCTTCTTATTTTGTTATTATCAAATAAACTTTATTTATTTGAATACATCTAAATATATAAAAAATATATCGATATATCAATAATTTGTTATTATATCTCATAGGTTTCACTATGTCGATGTTGCGAGTTATAATTTTCGCAGCATGTTTTATCGCTGTAAGTATTATAAAACAAAAATATCATTATACTTATCATAATATTATATTAAGGCATTAAAATCTTACCTTAATCGTTAATTATAACTTTGTCGAAAATAATAAATCTGCGTCTGCAACAAATATATAATGAATTAAATTTTATTTTTAATTAATTTCATAAATAATTATAAATATATTTACACATACATATAATTTAAATTGTTTATAAATATTTAAAGAACTATTTAATAATATATATTTGGACGGGTACCATTTTTCACACATTTCTGTTCGAGTCATCCAATATGCATCAATTCTTTACATTACAATTGAAGATTTTTGAATAATGTAGAAAGTAATATTTAATTTAAACCATAGTATACGTTATATAAGCTTTAATTTTAATTATCATTATTTGTTTAAATTAAAATTAGGTAACATTTGCTGATGTTAATGTTAACAACGATAAAGAAGCAATCAGCAATCATAATAATTTAACAGAAAATGTTGCTAAACCGGCAGAAAACGTAAAACAAGAATTAGACAATGCTAATTTACCAGCTGAACCAGTTAAACCACCAGTTCAAAATACTCAACATCTGGTAGAAAATATCCAAGTCGAACAAACTAAAGAACAACCAGTAAATCTTCCACAACCTGTTGAGCAGAATAAACAACAACAAGATGAAACTTCACAAAAACGTGAGGAAAATGTTCAAAAATCAGAGCAGAATAATGAAAAATCTGACACTACCGTCGACTTGATTAAAAACAATCTTGAAATAAATAAGGAATCTCATGAGGTTGAGCAAAGTACTAAAAATGACGTGCAGGCTACCAAAACACCAGATCACGATAATGAGAAAAAAGACAACATAGCGGATCTTAGAAGTATTCGTCAAAGTTTCAACACTGTTTTTTATACGTTTGAAAAAGATTTTCTTGCTGAGTATGTGGAAATAAATCAGACATTTAAATTATTATTCGCAAATATTTATAAATTGTATGATGGACCAGAGGTAAATATATTGAACAAATTTAATCAATTAAGCGACGGTCATTGAGGTTAAAAAATATTTAAAATTATTCATATTCTTTTTTTTTATTTAATAAAACTATTATTATGTTTGATTAGTAAAATATAAAATCATCCAACTTAATATAAATTCTCATCATTGCATATAACAATATGTGGCTATATCTAATTATTTATATTTTTATACAAATTATACGCGTAATTATTTAGAACCACAAAAATGTTTAAATTACGGTTATTGGCCATGATTTTCATTCAATAATATATTAAGCTTATAAATTACTTTACGTTTTAGACTACCAAGTTGAGCAAAGAACATCTAATTTTTCCCACGACAGATAAACATATGATTTTGAACATATTAAGTTGTGCCGAAATAAAAAAACATCCAATTATTGATTCCCTAAACGCTATTAGTGAATGTAAAAATGAATGGCCAAATGAGAACCAATCCAAAGAAATTATAATAGGAATTTACACATCGACCATGAATAAAATGACGCAGCTAATGAAAAAGCAAGAACAATGTTCGAATAACTGCCCAGAAAATGTAAGTTATAAAACAATATGTAATTTATGAATTAACTTTTTTTAAGCTTAATATAAGATATTTTTTATAATATTTATAATTTATTATACATAGCATATATAATTTTAAAGTAATGTTTAAAAATATAATATTACTGATGAAACAAAAAATTGCGTTTCGATTCAAATAATATATTAATCATAATTTAATAATGTACATTATAATAACGTGAATGGTAACAAAAAAAAATTTAATAATCTACTGATAACAAAATTATTATTATTATAATAAATTATTAATAATAAGTAATAACACTTAAAAAATCTAATTATCACATTTTCGACAAGAATATTAACATACAATTATTTTAATTTATTTACATATCCAAATTATCAAAACTGTAATTCTAAATTTCAGTTGAAAGAATCTATTAAGACACTTGTTGAAAAGACAATACCAGAAGCTATTAAAGAAATGCAACGTTACCACAACATATTGCATCAAATACCAATCAAAATGAAATTATGTGCTGAAGATATTAAAGATACATATAAGGCAGAAGATACTCTGAAAATAAATAAAATTCAGGATTGCGCCATATGGAAAACGCGAAAACAAAGCTTATTATGTAGAATTTCAATATCTAATTGTGAAATATCTAAATTTGTACTTAATCTTATTCCATGGTCACATCATCATTATGAAGCATAGAGACAAAATTTATATATTGCCAAAATAATATATTTCGTTCTTATGAATTTTTATACTAAAGGTCAATATAAAAAAATTACATAAATAAAAGATGAATATATAAATTACAAGTCATGGAATAAATTATTATCATCCAAGTAACAAAATTTTACGCAAATTGAAAAATACAAATAGCACTTATTACTTCAAAATGTACTGCTATATTAATTGATATTTTTATTCATTTTAAATAAAACCATGTTTTAAATAATTTGATATACTTGACATACTCATCAAGATAATAATCTATTGAGTTTTTTCACCCTTCGAGACATTTCACCCTTTTATATGTGAATTGTCAGTGGAAGATGACCGAAATTAAATTTGACCAACCTCGCTGCAAATGACACAAATATAGGTTTTTGTGATGTTTTAATGGTTAAAATAACTTAATTCGTTGATACAAAGTTATTTAAAGGATTTTTATGAATTTTGCTGTTTCGACCAAAAATCGATTTTTATGAAGGGGTATAGTCGCGGATTTTGTCAAAAATGGCCAAAAATTGACATTAATCCAATAGCTATAAAATGAGTCAGAAAGGCAAACGGCATGTATTTCTAGGTGGAAATGTCACTTTTAGTGGATATCGAGTTATTTCACCCTTTTATATCTGAATTGACAACTGCTTAGTGGAAGATGACCAAAATTAAATTTGGCCTCCCTCAATGCAAATGTCACAAATATAGGTTTTTGGGCGTTTTAATGGTTAAAATAACTCAATTTGTTGATATAAAGTTATTTGAAAAATTTTTATGAATTTTGATTTTTCAACCAAAAATCGATTTTTGTGAAGGGGTATAGTCGCAGATTTCGTCAACAATGGCCAACAATTGAC
>JABFQC010001925.1:0-17541 GCA_022817085.1 Psilanteris sp. ZL-2020
GTTCTGCTTGGTGTAATTTTGGACAGTATCGTGCGGGGTTATATTAGTAATAGAGTTTGGTTGTAATGCGATATATTTTACAATATCTTAATAATTAATTTAAAATTTGCATATTTTATTGGAAATTGTTATGAAAATAAAACAAAATTATTTCAGAGTGATTACATATATATTTATATATATATTTTTTTCAATTAATGATAACTAATTGACAATTTACCTTTGCAGAGTTTTCTACACCTGATTATTTAGTAGTTAATTTGTAAATTAAAAAAAAATAATATATATCTAATAAGTAAATTATTCATTTACTTTAAAATACTAGAAGTGTTTTATGAGTTCTTATTTCTTAAAATGTTTGTGTAAATCTAAATGGAAGATTTTTTAAAAAGTAACACTTAATAAGTATTCCAAATAGCTTCAAAAACATTTCCTTCGGAACACCTCTTTTTATAGAGTTTTTCTATTGTGTTTCTATAACACTTTCGAAAATTCTTAAATAAAATCATGCAATTAGACAGAGGAAATTTATTAAATCATTAATTTGATTATTATTTGTGAAATATAGCTTACGTATATACTTACAATAAAACTTTTCAATACTATTTTAATGAAATGTGATGTTTCTTATTTAGTTTATATTTTATACATTTAAAAAAAATTGAATTAAAATCTGCCTCAAAAGTTTAATATTATTTGTGGTGTATATAATGTTTTTCAGCACAATTAATTGTTTGTAAAAGTTTGCCAATAAAAACAGTGATATTTAAAATAATAATAATGATAATTACCTATTTTGAAAATATTTCAAATATTTTAAATATATATATATATATATATATATATAGTCGAATGTGGTTGAATATAAATGTGATAGGGTGTAGAAGGAATTAACAGGTTCAGTATAAGAGGTCTATGTAAGTTTCGACGGATAGAGAGGGTGTGAAACGATTGACGCTGTAGTAGGTCGAATGGATGCATGATTCTCACGTTCGAATCTTCATAGAAAACCGATTATAACCAATTAAAAATTAGGAAAAGTTATAACAAATAAAGTGTACGAATTTTTAGGTTAGTATAATTTACTCGTAATCGAAAACTTTTTGTTCACAACTGCAATAAAGAAAAATTAATATTTTAAAATATTAGTAAAAGAAAATTAATATATTATGTGATTAAATAAATATAAGGTTAATATAGCGTGTAAATGAATTTTATATAGATAGATTTTTCTTCTTAGAATTTCTATGTATTATATATTATATTTTTTATTATAACAATACACCATCTTTATTAATATATTTATTCGTGTGAATATCCTTATTTGTATTATTTAATATTAAAATTTTAATGGACTGTTATAACTGTTATGAGATTACAGTTATTTACTTTAGGGTAAGTATTTATAAATTATTAATAATCGTGTAAACGTATATTATTAATACAAATTTAAAATTGTCATTTATTATAAGTAAACTCTTACTTGTCATTGACGTTTAATAAAATTCCGTATGGAAAAAATATATTTCTTCCTTTTATATTTTATAGTAGTAAAGAGAAGACAATCAAGTTTAGATCAGTATGTCCTGCTTGCGCGAAATATATTGACAATAAAACACTGTTTATAAGCTGTTACGTTATACGATCTAAATTACACCTTTTAATTCGTTACATCCTCATTTTATTTAAAAACTATTACTATAATCAAAATAATAATTGTATAAATACATTTTTAATGTTAATATTATTCTATAATATTAAATGTTAATCTCAATATTTATAATAAAATTTCTTCTTATGTAAATTTTATATTCCAAAGAACCATCATTTTTTAAGTCTACAGTAATTAATAAATATTTCTCTTAATCTATTTGCTATTTACTTTTCGTTTCAATTTTTACAAAATAAGACCGATTTATAGTGAACATCATTAAATAAAAATCGTTTGGAATTCGTTGTTAGTTTATTTACTTACAATGAAACACAGTATTTAGTATATGAAGCAAATATTTACAATATTTATTTGATAATAACAACGTAGATTTAGAATAAAAAAATAATATGTTTTACACGGAGAAAACGTTTTATCAAAAATTACTATATTTACTACTACTCGTAAAATGGAGTTTTTGAAAATAAAAATTTTACTATATTTAATTTGAGTATTGTAGACATCCTACGAAAAATGACTATATTATATTGTAATCTATACGGTAATAAAGAGTATTATTTTCATTTTTAAAAGCCTCATCCTACGTGTAGTAGTAAATATAGTATTTTTTGATAAAACGTTTTCTCCGTGTAAATTATAATTCCTTAAAAAAATTTAAATTTTACTATTTAACTATTTCTTATAATATACGTTATTATTGTGTTATTATTAAGAAAATTTTCCATTAAAAATTAATGCGCCAAAATAATAATGTGATGTGATACTTGTTAATAAAGAAATTATACCTAAAAACCGTAAAGATTTTTACGTGTTTCATACATGCTACATACTATACATTATATCATATCATTCAGATTTAACGTTTTTTTTAATTTAAAAATATCTGTATAATGTTAGAATATTTCAATTTATAATTGTAGGCAGATAATTATAATATTTGCTAAATTAAATAAATATGTATTTAAATATACGTTGATTATTAAAACGTTATTTTTAATCTTGAAAATGGATATTTCAAATTTACATTACAATTAACAAATGATTAATTGTTAATGATTGATGATTATGATGTTTTAGATAAAGACAAAATAAATATTAATATGGTGTTGGATAGTAGATCACATATTGTTATGCGTAAAGTATAGTATCTAATTTTATAGAAATTTTTTTAGTTTTATATTACATTACGTATTTTAAATTTGTATCATTTATGATGAATAACATGATATGAAATTTATAGCCAACTATGCTTAGAAAATTGACTTCATATAGGTACATTTTTCTATAAAAAATATTTTCTAAAAAAATATTTTCCTAATTTCATCTTAATAATCATCTGCATACAAAATAATATAATAAGCTGAAATGTGTGTAAATATGTTTCCTTATTATTTATTGCGTTTGACGATATTATATAGTGATACACAAACACATAAGATGTGAATGATTTACATTAATTGCTATTAAATATCTATAGTTCTTCATAAACAAATATATAAATTAATGCACATTATTTAAACGTAATACTAATACATCAAACTATGATATTATTTATATAAAATTTATTATTTTAGGGTTTGTTCTTATATAATTTATTATATGCAATGTAATAAAAGTAATGATTATATTATTTACATCAGTAAGGTATTGATTTATAAATTTTAATGCATCAAAAATGAATTTGATAAAATTCTATCGTTTATTTTAATTGTTGCGAATTGCGGATAGGTTGCGAATATACTTTAGGGATCGTATAAAAGCGATTAATTATAACAAGCTGAGCTTTTTGCAGTATACACATTAAAGAAATTTCAAAATATACTTTTTGCAATTAATCTTCATAAACATCACTCTAATAATTTATTATTTAAATAAATTGAACAAATACAATGGGAGTGCTGCAATTATTTTCATTAATTGTTATTATAGTGATTTATTTTACTGACTCTACAAAATCATACAATCATGTAATAAATATAATATAATGTAATATCAAGTTTTATGTGTATAATGAAAGGAAATATTTTCAAAAAAAGAAATATATAAATAAAATTTGTAGAAATGCTAAATTTTTTAGTTATCACAAATATTATGTACTGAAAGAACCTACAGTTAGATTTTACATTTTATTAAAAAATATAAAATTTTATAGTAAAACTATTTTCCTAAGACTAAAAGCAATTGCTGTGAAATAATGATCACAAAATACCCTTAAATGTTCAATAGAAACTATGTAAATTAAATTTTTTATAGTATGGTCTAATTAAAAGACAACAAAATTAATCTTTTATTTTTATTATATACAAATTATCGAGTGCAAGATGTTTTATGATATGTATCGATTTGTTTTTGCGTAGATATAATAAAATATGCACAGTTGCATAACGAAAGAAAATGTTTTTATATAAAATCCTCATTAAACTGTGGTATAAGAATTGAAGTCTAAATAATTGGCTTAAATTTTGATAGGTAAAGACGTATTTATTCAACTATTTAAGAAAAACTTATATTTTAATTTATTAATAGAAATATAAATATATATAATAACAGGTACTAATTTTTTATGAATTCTATAATTTTCAGTTTAAATATATATATATCAGCATTCAATGTTGTCCTATATTCATAAACAGTATCATCGTTTTATGGTTTATATCTCCTTTATTACTAATCAATAATGAACAATGCGCAATCAAAATGTATTTCTATATACATTGTAAAAACAGATGTTCTGCAGGTAACATTTTTGAAGCTGTTTGGAACACTTACAAGTGTTATTTTTTAAAAAAATTTAAAATATTCCATTTGGATATATAAGAAATTATTTTTAAATAAAATTTTAATAAGTAGAAACGTTTGAAAAACATTTCTAGAACCTGTTTTATTGTAAATATTTTTTAGATTATTTATTTGTGTTCTTTATAAAGAGTAATAGTTTTAATTCTTCAGTTTTAAGTGTTTCTCTTAAATTTTGTATTTAAACTTATCTACTATAATTTGGCAGCATAATATTTTAGTTGAAAGTTCATAGCGATGTAGTTATAATGTAGATTCGTCGTTTGCGTTTTCGTTGGCGTTGCAGGTGTTTCCCAAGTACTGCATTTGAAACGGTGAAAAAGAACCAAGGAGGAGACTCATGGAATTCAACCAATAGTAGAAAGGTTTGCTGGAAGAGTTGCAAGGTAAATTCGTGCTAAATGAGAAGTTTGTGGGATGTAACGGCACTCCTCATCTCGCCAGTAACATTCGAAATCGAATCGTCCTGCGCGTACGAATTTCGCGAATTCGTTTCTTCATCCGCAAGTTTCCCGTATTTGCGCTTTCCATTGGTCTGTGACTGTCGTCGGGACCAATGGCATCGCGATGCCGACTGTTGGCTGGAGGGTGAAGTTCGCGATGAGGGGTGGCTACGCCCCCGCATTTCCATGTGTACGTGCGTATTTGTGCCCTAAAGAGGTGGCTCAGGGGGAGTAAGAAGGAGAGGATCAGAGTTCGCTGTGAAAGAGAGATAAACGAACAGAAGAACATCGTGGTTGAGAGAAGAGGAGAATTATGTTTTTTACTCTCCCTTCCACCGTGCCGGAGGACTTCGATCCGAGAAAGAGACATAGCAGAGAGTAATAAAATAATGTTTAATGATTTTCGGTTACATAATAACTGAGTTTTAAATCTACAATCGTTATTTTACATAACTAAAATCTTTGGTTCATCTTCATCTCCTTAAAATAAAAAAATGTTTTCAGATTTTAATAATTTGATAATTTATATGTAATAATTCATGCAAATATTAACAGTTGATATTAAATATAGCTATAAATAAATATATATTATATAAATAACATATTACCATTTTTTCCATACTTATTTGTTTAAAAGAAGTATAATATTAAGAACATCACAAATGGAAACGAAAATTATGTAAATTGTACAATCTTGAATTCAATTTACTGCCTTTCAATCAATGCCTTAAAATGTTATAAATAAATATAGCTAATGGAAATATGATAATATGTATATTTAGGAATAGGATAAAATTAAAATATTCAGAGTTAAAAGTTTACTTGTTATGAAATACTTGTTTATTAACATCTATTTTAATACAATTTATAAAAAATAATAAATAATAATAAGACCGGTGTTTATAAACGACATAAGTAAGAAAAAAGGATATCAAGGATTATCCATCATGATCTTCGATGACGATTATTTTCGAAGTATAGTCAGAGCCAGCGAGTTCGATCTCATAAAGAGGCAGACACTCAGTAGCAAAAGCACTTAAGCCGTCCTTCCTCTTGGCTCCTCCTCAGCTATTCCAGACTTCTCTATCTGTATCACTGCTTCCAGCACGACGACCTCCCCTTTCCCAAACACTTGTCTCTCCCTCTCCTACTGCGATTTCTAGCCAGCCAACTCGTACCTCTCTTTGCTCTTGCGTTCCGTCTTTTACTCCTTCTATATCTCGGAATTTTTTCTTGTCCATTTCTCAAATATTCCAACGGTAGCATTAGTGCCATCGGTAGCACAACCAAATGATAGTGGTGAAATGTTCTCGAATTCAACAATTATTTGCTAACATTTCACAAATTTACTACGTTTTACCCTACAACAACTAGTTATTGCGCTCTTATAAAATATCTTAGTTATATTTATCACGATACGCAAGTATAAGTACCAAAGATTTAGTCAGACGGCCGGATGCCGTCAGTATTTATGAATTTAGACTATTTAGTTGATATTATTCTATTTTAATTTTTCCAACTAACTTGCATGTGGAATTTTATAAATCACACAAACGTCACACAAACGTAGTATAATAATTATAAATAGATATTTATTATTAAAAATTGGATAATAATATTAAAGAATGGCTTGAAAATGAATTTGCTTGATTTTAATTTTGAATAGTATATTTTTCTATATTTTAATTTTTATTTTTTATTTCATTTAATGTAAATCACAAAATTATTGTAAATAATAAACAAAAGTGTTTTAATTGCATAAAGGTATATTAAAATAACTCTGCTGTTAAAATTTTTAAATTATGTTCACTAATAAAGGAATATTCATACAGGGATATAGATTATTGTTCAGTTATAGAGTATTTTGACATTAAAAATCGATAATTATTATTATATGGTTTCAGAAAATTTAAAAGACTATCGTCGATGTAATTATGGCTATAGCTTCAATAATTGGATGTTATTTCTGTCGTAGTCACATCCGCTTTGCAATTACGGTTCTCCAAACTGTGTGAAATTTATGTTATATTCGAGAAAATTCAGTATGTAACAATACAGATTGCTTTGTTTAGATTTATTATAATGATAGCTATTCATTTGCTCATATATTGTACTGTAAAGCGCATTTAAATAATATTAAACTATTAAAACAAACAGTAACTTATTCAGCACATATATAGAATTTGGTGGAGAATAACGTCACATCATAATATCATCACAATATTGAATGTTAAAAATTAATATTGGAAAATATACGCGGCGTGTTTTCAATGGTCAGATGTTTCGAAACAAATTTATGTTAATTTTGTAATGGACTACAATAAGGAAAAGTATAAATTTAACTATCCTTTAATAAAAATATTTGCACAGTTTATAAATAGGTCAAAGTCAACATATGTTTTTCGTTTTTCTTTATTATGCAGCCTGTGTAAATTTCAGCCAACTAAATGAGAACATAAAAGACAAGTTAACGCTCAATTACCAAAGGTTGCTTTTACATTAAATAATGTTTCTTAAACTATCGTTATTGGAAATATAATATTGCTAAAAACGAGGTAATTATGAAAAAAAGTTAATAAATCTTATTTATAACATTGTGATAAACCAATTTAAAAGTTTGATTAAGTTACAAACTATTCATTATATCCAATTTTCGTGATTGAAGTGAGCATTTAGCGGAGAATAAAATTTGACATTATGTGATAAGATTTGAGGTCAAACAGAAGACGATGAAACGTGAGTAAGAATCGATCGTCAGAAATATACAAGACATTACACGTTTTACAGTATCTCAAATACAAAACCGCGCTCTTACGAGTAAATAACCTTTTGTTATACATTATATTAATTTGGGCGAAATTCTGAATATTATTGCCGCGAACTGCGCTTTGTAATTAAGTTATTATTCATCTTTTATGGTATAGTAACATATGGCGAGGTATTGACACGAATTTTATATTATATAATAGCCGAATAGCGTAGACATTATACGATACACACGAAGCTTTTAAACAAATTTCTTGATCAAACTGAAGCATTATTTTGTTAACTATAATCTGGTCCGTATATAAGGTCGCCTTCGTGTCGGCTTAATTCTTGCGTGGCTTAAAAAAACATTATTAAGAAAATTGGTGACAAAGGCTTGACGTTGCCATTGAAAAACCCCAGGATGTCGCGAGCAGGCTACGATGGTCAGTTTGGCATCCAAATTTTCCACGCACGTAAGCCATTCCGTGTACTTCGGTTGTGCCGTCAGAGCGGTGCAGCAGTAGTGACGGCGGTGGTAAAGCCGGCGGAATCGGTAGAGGTGGACGACGGACGGGCACAGGGGAGTTCGTGAGGTGGCTAAAACCCTTTAGTCTAGACCACAGGGTCGTGGCACCGTGGACTCGAGTTTTCTGTTTCGCAGCACTTTAACGGTAGAATAAATTTGCCGGTGGCCTTTCGTTCAGCGCGGGGAGCTAAGACCGAAAATAAAAAAGGAAAAAACCAATGGCTGAGAGGAGCGAAAATGCTACGCCACTGGGAGGAAAGGGAGGATGAGGTAGACGAAAGAAAGGACGCTGAATAAAAATGCGAAAGCTAGGAAATTCCACGGAGAACGGGAGAGGGCATCTGCAGGTTAAATCGTGGCGCACTCCCTTCCACCTCGTGTCTCGCCTCTCTGCTTTTCTCTCGCGTCCCCTCCCCCGCCGCTCATTTTCGCGAGCCGACAATGACAGATATAAATAAACGATCCGCGAGTTCCTCGCGCAAGCGCTCATCTTGAGTCCCTCTATAACCTCCGTCGACCTGACGCTACATCCCTCCGACTTTCCACGTCCTCTTCTGCCTCCCCGACCCCCCGCAGACTTCTCCGTCTTACTCTGGGTTCGTTCTCGGCTGTGATCTGCAGACGCGAAAGACCACTATCGTCGACTTGGGTGGAGCCTCGAAACCAACGTCATCAGAAGTACAGACAGTTGGAACCGTTGGCACAAACGTAGAAACCAATGCGCGAGAGCCAGGTGGGTCTAGCCACCCTCCGACGACTGCGTACGAATAGCCCGATTTACCTATTCCTGCCTTGGGTTACGACGTAGATACGCCCTGCATTGCGTTCTCCGGCACGCCTGTATCTGTCTGTTTGTCCAAATGTCTGCCATTTTAGTTATTTGTGTCCTTTCGGGTGCTGCTTCCAGGCGCTTCAAACGCCATAGGACCCCCGTAAGAACACGGCTGTGCCAACGCCACCCGCGCCAGGGCTTCCAATTTTTAATTTTAAACGACCCAGGCGGTGGCTTGTAATTTTTTGCGCGAATATTAAGAATCGCGCGAAAAGCTGGTTTTCGCAGGATGCATTTTGAATTGTTTTATAAATACGGTTTAAATTCGAACTGCTTCTCATTCAATTTAGCTTATGGGGCGTTTGAATTTTGTTTGCTAATGATAACATTTTGCGGCCAATCGAAAAAGGTTTGTCCAAATATTTACTTCGGTGGCAACATTTGAATATAAATCATAACACTACGCTATTGGATAATTAATTTCAGCTAGTTTATAATGCATATTTTGGGTATGCATCTGAATGAAATTCACGCTGGACTTTGTTATTATCCAGTGACATTGATATTTAAATCGATTCACAATAATGCAAATATATATAGACGTTGTTTATAGAGTTGACGAGAGAATTATAATTCACACGGAGTGCTGCGCTCCAGTCGATAAGTATAAGTGTATTCGAGTATTAATATTCTGAATCTATACTATTATTATGATTAAATTTATTGATCAAAATTTCTGGCTTGACGCAAAAATACAAATTCAAGCGATATTTGTGAAAACGTACACAAACAATAACCGAATCAATAAAAATTATGAAATTTTAATCATATCATTTGTTTCAATTTATTATGACACGTTATTTCTAAAAATATAATTAATTTAAACGTATGTTTCAACGCGCATTAATTATACAATTAACAATTTTATTTGCCAATGTAATATTCCCGCAATTGTACATATTATATTGTTCGACTTGAATATTTCTGCTATGTTTAATAAACCTTTTGCAAATTAAACACGAAATTGGAGAACGCTTTTTAATAACGTTCATTTACAATTATTTTAAATAAACTTTATTTCACGCTTTATCAAACAATTGCTTAACAATTTAATAGCGCCAATCAGAGCCAAATTTCCAATGCAGCAGCTTCATGTTTAATCGAAAAATTTTCATTTTTTCATCCTCAAAAATGCAACTGTCGTAAATAGCTACGGTAAATGATGCATTTGTCAGGGTAGGTGCTTTTATTATGAACGCACTTGTGGGATACGTTCGTTGCATACGTAGTCAACGAGTCTGCATCTTGATACTTGAAAAGAGTATCATTCCCATTAACGGGGCAGAAAGGCTGCCAGATACATAGGTGGATGGTGCCTATCTGACTGTGTAAGTACGTAAGGTTTTCTCTCTCATAGGTAGAAGATGTCGTAGTCGTAGTTGCAGCGAGGAGAATCGAGTACTGGAAGCAAGGCAAGGCAGCCACCGAGCGTTGGATAGTGAGAAAGCGGGGTAGAGAGTCGAAGAAAGAGAGGATAGGAAGGGAGTGAGACTGGCTTGGGTGTGCTGTGGCCCGGTCGATTCAGCCCCGGGCACTCGACTCCAAGCCACCTCTATCTGTAGTATTCCCTTTATTCCCTCTTGCTCTTTCGCCTTCTCTCTTCCTCCTTGAATCGCGCGCGCTCTCTCTCCCTCGGACCAGCACATACTCTTTCTCTGTTATTGCTCAGGCTCTCCTTTGTCCTCTCATCCAACAAGCTTCTTCTCCCATCCTACGCGCATATAAGCAAGTGTATTGCGGATGTGGCACGTCAAAGTCAACTGTGTATTCTCTCTATTCGTGTAAACGGACGTATGCTTTCGCCAGTCTAGGCGACATATTAACTTCCATTCTCATGTATGTAAACTCAATGCAACGCAACGTTTAACGCGCATTGAGACTGACTGAATCGCGACTGTTATTCTTTTCGCGTGCAGTCTTTTGCGGGGAATATTCGTGGTAAAATTGTGAGCGGAAATACAGGTGACAATGTTTTGGAGTTGAGTAATATAGCTAGGATTGCAGTCGGGGGTTTTGGTGCACGTCTTCCAGTACATTGCGATATTATTTTTAAAATGTAGAAATTAATTAAAATTAATTAAATATGTATGGGAAATGCTGCTTAATACACAAATTACCTACGAAATGTAAACTGGTTCATATCAGCAAACGATGTGTGTAGTTGTTTAAGTCACACAATTTTATTATACTTTCATTTGGTTACTTAGATTACTTGAGTAGGCTCTGTTTGCAATTGTTGTCTAAAATAAGTTTCAGTTAAGTTAATTTCATTTCGATGAAAAAGATACAATTGTTAGTATATAAAATAAATTCAGTTGCTATATATAAATACCTACATTTAATAATGTTCTTTTTATTCATGTCATTAAAGGGCTTTATTACACTATATATTTTATAGATTTTTATATTTTTTCATCTAGTCTCGCTTTTGCGTTTATCTTATATTCTTAGTATATAATATGGAGTCCAAAGGACTTTTTGTATTTTTTGTGATTTTAATCTCTGAAATCTAATATATAATAAAGAATTGAATCTTCTCTATTGTGAAACGATAGCAAATAATTCAATGACAATTATTCCTGACATAAATTTTGTTAGAATAAAATATATATTAATTTAAAATATATATATTATGTTTTATACTTTTAATTATCTTGTATAGCATACAATCGAAACAACTAAACATTAATATTATTAAGATCTATACGAAATATAGTTAAGTTCCATTTTAGAAACAGTTTGATTTTGATGGTTTTGTATGATTATATGATAGTCAGTTCGTAGCAAACAGAACTATTGGTAGCAAAGTGAGTGATGGAGCTTGGCAAAGAGTCTATAGATTTGACTCTGTTTCATAGACTCCTATCTACGTTACTATATTTTTGTACATATATATAAAATAAATACATAGACACAATATATAGACATATACTGTTTTCTGGGATTTTTTCGTATTATTAGCAAACATTAATATTTATTTCATCTCTACAGAAAATACATCTTTACAGAATAATACATCTTTTACTCTTTTTACTCTATATTCAGACAGTCTAAATATCTTGTTATTATTTTGTTATTTATCCATTAAATATTAATTAAAGTCGTTGTTTATAAGGTCAGTCCGAATAGAATTATTATCACATTACCTAAGTCGATATTCTATTTAGTCAAGATGACTAGGTCCTAACCAGGGTTGCCTTGAAACGATGACCCATGATTTATCCTCATAAGTTTCCTTATAATTATCTTATGGCATACCCTTTGGGTTTCAACAGACTACCTTGATAGGGACCTTAGAATTTTTTAATGGGGTAAATTACACTAGTGGTTAGGGCGCACCCTATAGACTTTACAGACCCTATAGACTCCATTACGAGTTATAATGAGAATACAACATTGGATTTGTTATGGGTAAATCTTACCAGGTCCTGCGAAGGTATTGATAGCGTATACCATGTTCAATTTGCGTGTCTCGCACTACCTAATTGATAGTTAAATCCTTTCGGGTCCTAAAGTTTCGATTGGAGGAATATTAATAATTTTTAGTAATACTTGGCACTTTTTAGCCTAGTATATGCTAAAAACATTATGTATAATAATTGTGAGAACAAACTATTTTGTTTAATATTGATTATACTCTCTAAAAATGAATGAGTGAAATTTCACTTATTGTGAGTGAATATTCACTTATTTGAAGTTATAAGAACGACTTATAACTCCAAAAAAGTGACATTTCACTCATTCATTTTTAGAGAGTACAGAAAACTATCTAAATAAAGATATACGAAATATTAAAGTATGTAGTAAATAAATATATTTATTCATATATTTATTCTGACACTGATTATAAAAATCTTAAGTGAATTAAGTGTATGAAGCGAACAACAGTGATAGGACGTAAACATACAGAAGGTGAAGCAGTAGTAGTTATAGTCGTTACTTGAGGAGACAACGTTTTTATAAAAGCAGTTTAAAAACATTAATCAATGTTTTCCAGAAAAAAATAGTGTTGTCTGAAGCAATGAATCTATCAATTGTAAATTTAATTCTATAAATTTGTCAATAAAGTTATGAACCTGTAACCTTAAAATGATTTATTCAACAGCTTAGTTGTCAACTTATAACAATCAAATTGTTTGTTCGTATATTACTACTTTTCTTGACTAAGATCGTCAAAGATTGACTAAATCTGACAAGCTTTTTTTCTGTGCTCAAGAGTATATATTTAATAGGAATTATCGGATGGGTAAACAAAAATTCCTAATATTTTTGCATTACATTTCTTGTTTCAATTGGTGTGTCATTGGAAGATAAACAGTTTTACATTTTGGGTCACAATGAAAATTTTAAGTTATTGTAAATGATATCACTGCATAGGAATTTGATTTCGCTTTTATGAATAATGTTTTAACATACTCGGGAACAAAAGTATATATTTTTATATCAAATTACTCCAACTGAGATGTTTTTCTGAAATTCATAAAAAACTTACAATAAAGGAAATAAAAAAAATACAATAAAAATCAACAGATATATTTGGTACCAGTAGAATTACTCAAATATAGAAAGTTACTTTAATCTTTATAATTTACTTAATTTTCACATAGATTAGAATAATATATAGTATACAAAAAATATATGCATAGTTTATTGTATAATTTACAATATAAATGTTTACCGTAAAGAGTACTGTTAAAAATTTCTATTAAGAACACATTTTATAATAAGTTTACGGAACATTAATATGATATCAAATATATATATATATATTATTGCATAATATTATAACACATCATACATAATTCATTATTTCATTTAAAAATAAATGATGACATATTAATGAATTACTAAATATTAATATTCGAAGTAATGCAGTATTAAAGAATTTGACATAATCATATTATACAGAAATTATATTATGTATCACGAAAAAAAAAGATTGTTTAAAATAGATATACATCGTTTGTGAAGCACGTATTGTGTATTATAAATATTATAAAGTGCAATTCAAACAAACTTATCGTCTAGAATGAACAAATAGTGTGATTAGGATGAGATTATTGTTGTTAGAAAAAATTGTCAAAAATTCAGAATTCATATTCAGTTTTGAATTTGAATTAAAATAAGTATTTATAATACAAAACGATCAGATTTACGCTGAATAATTTTGATGACATTAATTTTATTCTTTAGTAATAACTGCAATTAAATTTAAAGTTTTATTTATTATGTTACAATTTCAGGAGAAGATTGTTAAACATATTCATTGTCAGGATTTTGTGTGTGTGTGTGTGTATGTCTTTATATTACCACTATTTTTGCCTGGATTTGTCGAATTTCGTCATTTTCAAACAGACTTTTTTCCGTGTTCGCACACGCATAAATCAGTTTCGTTTAAACAAACAAACCTTGATTGATGTTGACTGCTAGGTCAACAATATATTCAGCACAATCATTTTATCAATCTTTCGGTGCCTTTCATCTGAATCATCAAAATCAATTTGTTAAAGCAATAAACGTTCCAGTCAAATGTTACATATTCCTTTCCTTGACCCAACATCCTTTCTACGCAAATCGTCGAATCATACTTGACAAAATTAATTTCACCAATTATACTATATCATATCCGTGCGTGTATCAGATGTACAAATTAAAAACGTTTCAAATCCTTCTTGTGTTAAGCAAATATTTGTCCCCGCAAAGACGAGTAAATACACAATAAAAGATGCATTTCCCTGGGAAAGGAAACTCCTGGGTTGAAAAAGAAGCTGGCGTATACTCGGGTGAATCGAGTTGCACGCAATTCTGTGCGCGAGCTTCGTCGTATTCACGCATTCTAGCGTTTTTGTCGCGCGCCGTTGAGTAGCTGACGGAAATAAAGCAGAGACGAAGGACAGACGAAGGCATTGGCGGTTGGTGACATTGCCGGCGCCGCTGGTGCAAAGGTTTCATTAACACTACGCATTCATAATCTCGAGTATGTTGGACGTGCGAATATAGATTGAGATGGGAATGAGACGGTTTTGTCCCGAGCTATTTGAGGTGTGAGCGACAGCCTACTCGTCTCGCGAGCGCACGCTTAAAAAGCTTCGCGTTTGAAAGGAGCCCGCGCTGTGTGTTTGGTGGGTAAATAGGCAGTCGATTGGATGCGCCTCTCGAGTCGGCTCGACGCTTCGCCCGGGAACCAGAAGTTGCGCGCACTTCTCCGACATATCCGTCGATCTAAGCGAATTCTCCCTGTCGGATCCTTTTTAACCGCCGTTAATTCGACGATTGCCACGGTACATTTAGTTCTTCGCGGAGCTGGTACTCTGCGGGCTCCGAATGCCTATCAAACGCGCTGTATTTGCCGAGCGCGTCCCGCCGAGACCTTTGAATTAACCATTGAGCATGAATCATTGCGATTCGTACCTCTTTGGGGCTTGCACGGGTGAATTCAGACAATACTATTTAATAGCGTTAGCAACGGAGCTTTTCGTTGTGGAGGTAGATCTTTATCTATGTGTGAATTGGAAATTAAAGTGCAAATAAGAGTCCTCTCGGTTAAATTGATTCTTAATGTTAGTACGAGATTAATCAGGTTGATATTCGAAAAGGTTTATACGAATCCGTATATATATTTAAGTATGGCTTTGTGCAAAATTCGGCAATTATGTTTGAGTATTACTGTATTTTAATAAGCGAGTTATTCACAGTTCAAATTATTGATTTGTTTGATAGTATCATGGAGCGCAATGAAATGACTATATATAACCATTAATTAGATTGTATTATTTTTGAATTTATTTACTTTTACGGAGTAAATAAAGTACATAATTATTGCAACAAATAAAGCCAATTAATATTCGATTAATAATATACGTTAACTTAATTATGATATGGAATTATATTAATGCAAAACAGTTTCATATATATCATCAATAGTGATATTAATACAACAAATTTCTTTTTAATTTGTATAATATAATATGGATCGTGTAAAACGTTATATAAATAACCTATTTAATATTCCGATAAACAAATGAGTAAATTATATGCATAAAAAGAGATGATTCTATGATTTTTTAAGAAGTCGTTATACATATACAAATCTTAGTTGAAAATGATTGGTAAATATTTGTCGTTTTGTACTTGCGAGATAATATTTTCGTTATTAAATTTTATTATTATTAATTTGATTACATAATATTAATAATTTAATTATTTCTTTATTAAATCTATATGCATAATTTTCACTTGCTCTAGATTTCATATATTCCAATATATAAAGTTCTACTAAAAACTTCTACATAATATATGTATGTAAAAACCAATACTAATAGTTTTTGTTATAATAATTTATTAAATGAAACATCACAAAAGAATTGTTTATATATAGAAATTACTCAGTTTCATGTAATTTCTATCAAAAAATTTAACATTATCTTTTCTTTGTATAGTTTTCTGATTTTTAATTAGTATTATTACTAATTCTAAATATGAATTATAATAATATTAAATGCAAAAACTAAACCTGTAATATTGTTAAATAAATAAATTAGGACATTAAAGAAATTACAATTATTATTAATAAAGATTATTAGAAAATACGATTAAGTAAGTATATGGTAAATTTTAAAGGAACAAAATCAAGTATAGGAAAGTTACACAGAAGAAAGTAGTGTTGTCTGAAACAGTGAATCTATCAACGTTACATATAATAGTCAAAATTTGTCAATAATGTTGTCAAGCTTTAACTTTAAATTGACTTACTCAACAATTTTATTGTCAATGTATGACAATCAGATCGCTTGTTCGTATATTAATACTTTTAGTGACTAAGTTAGTCAAAAATTGACTAAATGTGACAAACATTTTTTTCTGTGTATATACTGTATTTGAAAAATTGTAAATTTTATTTGTTATTTTTTTAATGTTACTTTATTTTATATCAAATATCTATAATTGATAAATAAGAATCGAATAAAATATAGTAATAAAGTATATATATTGAGACACGTAAATATTCGTAATAATAAGTTATGATCTTATATATTACTATAATTTTAATAATACTTAACTTGATTTGAATTTTTGCAACAACAATAGAACAAAGGTTTTGTGTTTTAAAGAATAGATTTTAATGAATTAATTTTATATTATAATTTATATAAAGCAAAATCAGATTATATGAAAACATTTTTCTTATTCAATCATTTTATATATTTAATATTTTATTTTATTTTATTTTTCTAATATGTACTTATGAAGCAATAATACCTAAATAGAGTTATTTAAATAAAATTGAAGAAAAACATAAATAAGCACAAATTTTATACAATGAAAATAAAAATGTAAACTCGTAGAATAGTAATGCCAGTTAATTCTAAGAATAACAGTGTTTTTATTATTATTGCGGATAACCTTTTGGTAATTATTTTAAAGTGTCAAAATATTTGTAATAATTTTTTTATTGTATAAGTAGTAGAAATAATACTGGAATGAAATAAAAATATTAAGATTAATTTTAACCTCTGTTATTGGT
>JABFQC010001926.1:0-17540 GCA_022817085.1 Psilanteris sp. ZL-2020
CCACTGATCATGTCGTTAGCCGTAGTCTATCCAGTTTCGGCCCTTATGCGAATGTTAGACTTTGGCTGTCAGTTACATGCCAGTATCGGCCCGTATTGTCAACTCCGGCAATTTCTACATGGGATAAGACCCCAAGAACAAATTTCTCAAGTAACCCGCCAGTTACTAGAAATTTTATATACAAATTCTCTAGTAACTCATGAGATACTAGACAAATTTCTACTAGGGGGCGATTTTCACTCGGGGTGGTAAACAATTTTCGTAAACAACGATCCCGGTTAACGCGCGAAACGGTTACTTTTCATAACCGCGCACCTCGGGTAACGCGCGAAAATCTGCGCATAACAAGCCATCGCGTTCTTTTATTAAAGAAACTCAAAATCACTGTACAAAGTTTCGATTTATTTGCACCGATCGACCGAATCAATTTCCCAGCCGCACGTAAACTTCGATTCAGAACATTAATAATCCTTACGAACAATAACGCGCAACGAATTTCGATCGCTGCAGTCGCGAATGTAAATGATTCCCAATTTATTATTTCTCTCGTCCGTTTGCCGCGCCCGTTACCTCAATTCCGATTGATCCGATTCGTCGTCCAATCATAACCGGCTCATTAAATCTGATGACACATTCAAGCGCTGCCGATCGGGCTTTCTTAAAGGACGCGCGCGAATTAACAGGTGGACGGTCGCGTGTATCTGCGCCTGTGATGAATAACGAAAATTACACAATGATACAGTGCCTTTGATAAGCGCCCGTATATTGAATGTAAATGCGCGCGGAGGCACACGCGCGCGCGCGTCATTCACGCGTTTGTCGCGCGCTGTTAATGAGACGCATTCAGCAACTTCATCTTACAACGCGATGAGTCGATTGTACTGACAAAATTGGCTCTTCAATCTCAGTTTGCCGCCTCCCCTCTTAACCGGTAACCGTTTCTGCAGCCTCCCATGGAGCCGTCCCGCGTTTGTAACACACCTCTGACGAGTTCCAGGCAACGAAGTTTCGTCGAATTTAAATACGCGTTCGGCGACGTCGGCAGTCCCGCACGCACGCGCAAACGGACGCTTATCAAGCCGCTTTTCGCCTCGTTCCGCGGAGTTTCCTTTTTCAAAGGGTAGACGCTGCGAAGTTCCGGGTATGAATGAAGAGTGCCAGTAGGTTAACTTTCACTCTCGGCGACTGCACCTCGCGCGTCGGCCGACGCACGCAAAAAGGACGAAAACGGTCGCGCGGATCCGCGCCGGAAGGTTAACCGGCAACGGAACAGCCGCGCAAATTCAATCCGGCAGCTCGTCCCGTTGATTGCGCGCGTTCGTTTTGAAAGGCCGAAACTAAGCCGTCGCGAATTACGCGCGTTTGTCCCGATCGACGGCGGCACAATGCTAATTGTTTTTCTCGGAATTAAGCGCGCCCCGGGGGTTGTTCGCGACGAGCATAGGTGGACGAGAGTCGGCGCGAGGTGCAACCACGCCGGGTTCGCTAAGAAAATGGAGCGCGCTTTCGTCTCGTTTCTATTGACGCGGCGGAAAGTCAATTTGCGCTTTGTTGTTTGCGTTCATTAATCAGACTGTATATACGTTTCGTTTAATTTGGACGCTTAGTAGTTCGTTTCGGATATAATAATGTATCTGCGAGGTTCGGGTTTTGGTACTTGGTTGTCGCGCGATCTCGTTTGAATGGTAACACTTGTAAGACGAGTGTCTTAAATGTAGACATATTAGATACAAAGTAGAAATAATGTCTTATTAAAAAGATACATGGGGGAAAATATAATTGAAATTTTACTATAAAATAAACGAAACTCACCCTGGAAGGAACAAACTTCAAATTTGTCTCAATTATGCACGGAGAAAACGTTTTATCAAAAAATATTATATTTAATACTACAAGTAGGATGAGGCTTTTGAAAATGAAAATATTATTATTTTCTTACTTTAGATTAGTATATAATACATTAATTTTTCGAAGGATGTCTGCAATACTGAAATTAAATATAGTAAAATCTTTATTTTCAAAAACTCCATCTTACAAGTAATAGTAATTATAGTACTTTTTGATAAAAAATTTTCTCCGTGTGGTAAAATAATAGCATAAACAAGAAAGGAAATACTACGTTTATAATACTATTTTACCATAATTTATTAGAATAATTTGAAGTTTATTTGTTTCGTCCAGGGTCAGTTTCGTTTATTTTATAGCAAAATATCAATTATATTTTAACCCGGCCGTCTTTTTGTGTCGTCTCTACGAAAGCGCCTTAAAATAAGACATTTTCTACCGAAAGAAGCAAGAGCTAACCATTACCATTTAAATGATGAACTTTACTACTTGAAATAGTAATATCGTTATCATCCGAATCATAAGTCGTGTGAATTTGGAGTAATTAGATCACACGATTACGGAAATGAAAATATGGAATATATTATATTCAATTACTCAGAATTTGATGCATAATTAATTTCATAACATAGTTTTAATTATAATTCTGACTGCGATGTACCAAAATACACTCAACTTTTTACCAATCAAATAGTAGCTCTTACCATTTTTACTATTCATGCACAGAGAAAAAAAATATTTAACAATCTACTACATACTATATCAAAAATGGACGATACGTAAAAGCACAAAAAATTTACTACATTATATATTAAAATATTCTACATAAACTTGAATATATTATTATGTGCATTGTCAATTTTACTACATTATATAGTAATTTTTCTTGTATTTTCACGTATTGTCCATTTTTGATATATTATATAGTAAGTTGTTAAACATTTTTTTTCTCATATTAGACGACAAGCGTGGAACGCGTTACACGAAAATAATTTCGAAACCGCTCATTTAGATGTTTAATGCTTAATCATAAATGTACATTTATTAAGCGACGTGAGTTAAATAATGCGAAAATCACATTTGGATATCATTTATTTCAACTATAGGAAGCAATGGTAAAATAAAATGTATTAACTAAAATGTGTGTTCATGATAAATTCATGCGCATGGAAGAAAGAACAACTCGCGGTAAAATAAGTTTAACAAATGAGGAGTTAATTGAATAATTTGTCGAGAAAAATGCATCGTTAATTTTTATTTCAAAAGCGCGATCTTTTAAACAGTGTTTTAATTATCGATTAGTAATGTACCTTAACACCTAATAATCAACGTTATTATGTATTTAAGTATATGTAGATTCATAGTTAATCAGATACCTGTTGAATGCTTATTACAAAGTTAATACATTTATTTTAATGAACAGTAAATACACAATGTTCACTTCAAGTGTAGGAATAAAATGTGATAATCATAATATTAAAAGGTAATACGCTGGAGTGTGTAAAGCTTAATATTATGGAGGCTTGCGAATAAGGAAATAATAATAATAATGATAATGAAAAAAAAAGCAAATTAGATATTAAGCGGTGAGTCGCAACAAAATGGCACGCTATTATTGTTACTATTATTATCATTATTAAGCGGGGATGAAAAATCGGTTTAAATTGAAATTTCGCGATTAATAAATTAGCGGAGGTAATTCTATAAGGATAATTGTGTATGAAAAAATGTATTACTCTCGCGGCTTTAATAGTCGCGATTAGCATTAAGTTTTTAACGAACGTGTTGGTTTCCGCGCATAATTTATGTATTGCTTTAATTCCGATTGAATATATAATTACGAGTAATACTTACTTCCAACTTATTTAAGATGTAAGACGCCGTTATAAATTTAAATCGCCGCACGAAGAAGTTGGCGTCAAATGTTCGTATCGCATATCTCTTCTAATACGTGAAGGGAACGACCAAAGAGAGGGTTATAGCGCGGCGGTTATTGCTGGCTTTGGAAACTGCTGATTCGAAATTAACGAAAATTAATTGGCAGCCGTCGCGGTATTAATCCTTGAGATTAATTCCACCAATGTGCTAATTGATATCGGCAAAGTCCATAAGCTTTGATTTGATTACTTTTAAAAAATCCATTTAACATGTTTACGCATATTTCATAATCACTGAAAATCAATAAAGTATTGATTTGCAACAGCATTGCGATTCGCAAAATAAATTATTTATTTCGAGTTAAATGAATGCTACTTCGAATTGTATTGCCAAGTTGAATTTCGTAGAGTAAACCGTTTTTTTTCTAGATGTTTATATATAGACACTGAGAAAAATAAAGCATGAAAAATTACCGTTTTAAATACTAATTTGGGGCCATATGATAGAACTCGTCAAAATTTACTGTTTTTAACAGAAAAAATCATGTTTTACATAGATAATTACTGTTATAATAATATATTACTGTTAAAAACAGTAATTTTCATGTTTATTTTTCTCAGTGTACATATAGTAGAACAATTCGAGGATACTGTAAAAATATAAAAAAATAAATTTTTTTGTACATCCATGATTTACCATGATTTGAATTATGATTCAGTTTGCGCATTTCATATATTCATAATTTCGCCGAAGACACAACGCAAATTGTATTCTTTAATTCGGTTTTTTTTCTCTAATTTTAATGCCAAATCTTCAAACCGTTTTGATTCTGCAATTTGATTCCATTAATTACTGATTTTTGAATGAACAAACGCAATGCTCCACATACATAAAATTAACCGTATCGTTTCTGGTATTTTTAGTTCTGCATTGAATGGTCGTAAAATAAGGCCAACAGAAACCGATTGAAACCGATTGATTTGATTGGACTTGAAAGATCGGCGTATGGACATTCGAAATCACCGAGATGATTATCGAAATCGAGCAGAAACAGATAGAAGTTTATCAGTAGGTAAACGTATGTTCGTCGCATTGAAGTAATAAATTGCTGGCGCCGGTCGATGCTTTGTGTCAGGTTATGCGCGAAAGTTGAAATTTATGCTCGGTTGTTTATGATCGCCAAGTGATAAGGGATCCGCGCCGCATGACAAATGATCCCGTAATGAAAAGTGAAAGATACTGTACAGAGAGTACGAGGCTGCATTAATTTCAATGATTTAATGTGTCGCAGGTTGTATTGTGGTGCATCCACTTTGAATGGAAATCAATAGATCGCGCTGCTATCACCAAAAAGTATAGATCAATGCGGGACCAAAGGTGCAACGAGTTCGAATTTATTAAGTCCGACTGAATTTAGCGCCGAGCGCGTCAAAATGATCTCAATATTTATTCAATTATCGTTATTTAATTATGGATGTATTGTAACTTATGTTACCGAAATGCGCAGTAACGCGATTTCCGTATAGGCGATAAATAAATGCGCGCGATGTTTAGGGTTTCGGCATAAATTGGCCAACTGATGTTTTCTGAATATTTCGTGCGCCGTGTATGATATTTCAAAACAATATTTGTATTTAATTATATTACAAAGTATAGTGGCGTAAATTCTAATTAAGTCTTTCAATTAAGCCTTTGATGTTAAACAATAATTCATTCTTTTAAGCAAAAGAATTTTCCGCGCGCAATAATATTGTTAATTTAAATACCAAAATCTGGGCTTTTCCTGAAGTGAAATAATTTTTAAATTATTAACCGGGGAAAAAAGGAAAGACACCGAATTTAATCTATTTACTTCGTGCATATTTGTTTAAAACAAAATATATGAATTCACCTTTTTGCAATTAACAATATATATATTTGGAAATGCTTTTCTTCAAACGCGAAACGGTTTTCGATTAAAATTAATATTAAGGATAACGCGTATGCAAATGTATTGTTTTCCTTTTTTTAAAGTATACAAAAATGCAATTTAATTATTTTATTATATACTGCATTATTTCAATACGAGTGAAATATAATCAACTAATATTATGAATTTATTTAACATTGTTTACTCATTATTCATATATATCAAATTTTACAATCGTAGGTTTGTTTGACAATCATTAATTTAGTCCGGCCGCGCTGTTAAATGTATTAATTCTATGCAAATTTAGTATATTTTTGTACACAAATCGGTTATCCTATTTTAATTGTAATACTTTGCTTTTTTTCGTGCAAATATATCATTAATGTATTATAAATATAATAAATATATATATATATATATATATATATATTAAATGTGTAAAGTTTACACTCATGCAATTACTATTATTATATTCATCATCCTTTTTCTGTAGAACATAAAAATAGACAAAACGTATATATGTAGTTTCATATCTGAATTTCGAGAAGACAGAAAAAGAATACAATTTCCGAACTCAAATCAAAATTTTAAATATTGTTTTCAAATCTTGAATTAAACTCCAAAATCTTTTAAATCAAAATTTAATTCCATTCGCATCCATACAATACAATCTCAATACAGGCATAATTTCGTTTGCTCGGTTTCATCTTACTAAACTAAATTCATCCCACTTTTAGGAAACCCATATTTGGTTCACCGTTTTTCATTCCATATTCCACTTCATTTCATACCATCACAAATCGCATCGTAAACCGTCTCCTCGCAATCACCAAACGTGCATTAAAAAAATATCTTTCGAACGCGAAAAATTCGTCACGCTGACCAACGCATACTCAATCGCATCTAAGAGCCGCGCAAAAGTGTCGTCCGCGTGCAATTGCCGTTATAAAAACGAGCAATTCGTTCTACATTTAGTGCGCGACTCGATAAGTAAAATCCAAGAGGCAGACAATTAAACTCAAATCATGTCTTCCATTCCAGCAACATCCTCGCAATCATGACAAGTTGTCGAGCTCGAGACCGGGGCATAAGTAAGTCATTTCGCGGTAACAAAATCGAACGCTATTTTTGCCCGACGAGGTAGCGTATTTGCAAATTACAATAGAAGTGTAAAATATCATGGATTCACCCTTGTCCCAGAGCGACGATTAGTTACTTCGTACCACGGAAATTGTCGTGGAAGCCCATCGATCGACTGGCGAATAAAGTGGAAACGCTGGCTAGGCTTCGGTAGGTTAGGTAGGGTGCTTAGGTGTTACAATGATTATCCGAGAGGGACAGCAAAAGGTAATTATGCTCGATAGAATCGGCGGGAGCGAGCGAGGTCGCGCTATACTTTGCATCAAGGATGAAACAAAGAGAAGCCCATTCGGCGACGTAACCCGCGCGAGAAAGATGCGCGACACTCGTAATTACCACGGAGTGAGCTACTTTCGACTTGCAAAGACGTCGAAACTTGATAATAAATAGTGTTCCGTTGTAATTGGGTTTTTCGATGCCGGCTCGACGGGGGACGAAGAGAGAGAGAGAGAGAAAGAGAGAGGTGAGAGAGAAAAAGGAGGGCGCGATTTTTGTAACAAACGCGCGCGAACGGATTAAATTGTTTGCACGCCATAAACAAGCGCGAACTCATAAGAACTTGTGAATATTGGAAATTAATTAACTTGAATCACGGCGGCGATTTTTCAATAGTTTAATGCTAATTAGCTTCGTATATATTGCGGGGATAAAACGCCCATTGCGTGTTAATTAACGAAAAATTACGCGTGCCGCGAACCGAGAATTGTGTTTGCAATTTTAAAACGCCGAGAATTATTGTTTCCCCCGTCTGAGTAATCTTTAATGAAAAAAACACTTAAAGCTTAACAATCCCCGACGAAGCGAGTCGCCTGTATAATGTGTCTTATTAAGATTATTTTGAGATAAATCAATTTCCACCGCGGTATTGTCTTACGCGGAAAATCCTTAATTAGATATTTTGTAACGAAATCGAGACAAGCGATAAAACTGGACGCCAAAGGACGACGACGCTCGCGCGGATGAGACGGCGCGCTTTGTGCGAATTGTCGCGGAAAACGGCCTTTAAGGTGAAACGGTATAAGATGTTCAACGTCTTATTAATCTCGTAACTACAAAAGCTAAATTCCGTTGACTCAATACCGATAATTACATTTAATGAATAATGCATTCAATTCCTCGTAGTCAAAGATTTTTTTGCGACCATTTTATTTCAGCCTTTTATCCTCGCGGAACTATTGGTCGGTGCGCGGCTGATTCGATTTCGACTACAAATTGTTTTTATAACCAATCCACGGACAGGGTCCGCGCGCAGTTTTGGGAAATGTTATTAATTCGATTTAGTGGATTACAAAATGCGTATGCATAATACGCGAAGATTTAAGAACACTTATTTTTTGCGAGTCAGATTGCATTGATTGGTTTTACATCGCACGGAGAGAAATTTCTATAAGCATTACAGAAAAAATATAGTAACCACGAGGGTTGACATTACTTTGTTGTAACTATTACATTATCATTTAATGTTACAATTACATTATATTCTGGTATACGTTAGAATAAAATTATATATAATGATTATATTGAACAAACATAAAATTTAAAATATTTTTTAAATTCGTGTTGTGATGAATTTAAAATTGTCCAAGTATACACGGAGAAAAATAATTAGGACATTTTACTATAAAATAAAGCAAATATAACCTACACTGGCAAAACTTTGAATTTCTCTTATCATTTATAGTAAAAATGTACGAAAAAAGTAATATTCTTATCTTGTGTATGGTACATTTTTACTATAATTTGTGAGAGAAATTCAAAGTTTTCACAGTGTAAGGTACATTTGCTTTATTTTATAGTAAACCTTCCTAGATTATTTTTCTCCGTGTAATAATAATAAGCAATTAAAAATTGAATTTTTTCACTTTTGAGATCAATTCCCTGGGTTAAGTCAGGATGTTAAAATTTCCAATGTTAAAACTGATTAATAAAATAACGTTTCAACCCTCTGTATGGGGACCTCTTCAGATTATAAAATTCGTTAAAAGATTTAAGTTTCTCGAAAGAAAACGTGTCAATTGACAAAAGTTCAAGTGATCAACGATTTTGGTCAATTTTAAATTCAATATTTAATTACTAATTTTTAAAATTCATTGTTATTATAATTTCTCACTGTAATTAATTTTAAGGTGTTGAATCGTACTATTATATTGAATTATATTTTATTTTATGGTATTACAGTATCAAATATTATATTTATTAAATATTTATTATAGTATGATATTTTTGCATGTTTATAATCAATAGTTTTAAGTATAATGATAGATATTGAAAATCGCTGTTTAAAATTTTTAACTAAATTTATAGTGTAACGTTTACATTTTATTGTCAAACAGTTTACACTGTCATGGTTACAAGAAAATTCTCTTATACATGACAATAAAAACTCTTTGCTCTGACAGGAATACATTTCACAAAAGTTTACAACGTTTATTTTCACACGAAAAAGTAAACAAATATAAATAATGTAATTTTATAATAGGAAAGGAGGGTTTTATTCTGGATTAATTTGCTTAAAATTATTACCAAAAAATGTATTTTGATCTGTTGCATTCTGAATTATTTTTTAAATAATTGATTCTGATGTATATTTTTTAGGGGTATTTTATTTATTTGCTGTGGGATTTTAATTTTTGTATAATTTATTTAAAACTACAATGGAAATAAGTTTTTTTTTGAGTTTTTACTAATTTTTTTGGATTTGTTTACGTTTTCGTGTGAAAATAAACGTTGGAAACTTCTGATACATTATTACAAATGAAATGTTTCTCTTGTAATGTAATACAAAATTATTTATTTCTAATCAATATTAACTGCACCAACAATGAAAGGAACAAAGCCAAAAGTGCACACTTTTCTTATTTCAAATCGCAAACGCAATTCGTACGCAAGTATTATAGCATTGCAGATAAAATGCAAATCGGCAATGCCTAAATCACGAGTCCTTTTTCCGCGCGCGTAAATCATACGGCGAACCGATTCGGCGCGAGATAAAGCCCGAGCGATCTGACTCTTGCGCGTTAATTATAAAATAAGCGCACTTTCGCCGACGACTTTCGACGCCGTGAGTTTTTCGCGACTAACGTGACCTACAAATTTGTCGTTACAATCGTTTCGCGAAGCCCTTTGATTCGCTCGAAGCTGAATATTGCGCCGCGGCGCGGCTTTGTGCAGACGTTGTTATTGTCCCGTGTCTTTATCGCATTTCCGCGCGGGTGGAAGAAAAAAGGGAATTATTTGAAGTTTGACTCGCGAAAAGACGGGCGCGTTGCAAGCTGCGGAAATTGGCGCGGAGGCGTTGCGTTATGTTATTAACATAACATAAGACGTCTAATTAAATCATTAATGTTTTCACTTTGAGACCGTCGGACAAAGAGTCAAACGTTTAAGCGAAATTAATTATTATAAGCGAATTTTACCGCGCTTCACATATGCGCGCTGTTAATTGAGAGGCAACAAATTTGTCGACAAATTAACGACTTTGCGTATTTCTCGGCTCGAACATTACGTATTAACGTGTCCTAAACCGCGCTCAATCTCGAACCGGATTATTTAATATTTGCATGTGTAATCTCCACGGCGCGGATGCCGGTTCAGGAATATGACGCTTCGAAAACACGACGCAAACGTAACGGGATAAAGAAATGGAATCAGCGCATTGTCTGTTGCCGTGTGTGATGCAAGCAATCACGCTACGCAACCATTATTATATCGATCATTTGGTAAGTCTCGTAATTAGCAATTAACTGCATCCATTAGTCGCTGATATAATTATTACACTCCAATACGCTATCGAATACCTCATACTATCATCCGCTTGTTAATTTCTATCACATCTACTTGTAGATACTAAATTTGATCGTTCGAAAAGATTGACTGTAATTAAAGTATCTGTCTTATATTTCCGATTTCCGTTGCGCCGCGAGCCGCGGGACAAGGGACGAGCGGAGCCGCAACGCCCGCCGAAGGGTTATCTAAATTGTGCGCGCTAATTATTCCGGGACACGCAGCCATCTTGCAAAGAAACGCGACAATCGAAAACGCATTAGCGAAGTTGAATAAAAACAATTCGATTGACATTCGATCGATGCGTTCTTCAATTTCGCGGAATTGAAATAGGCCCCGCTAGCCATCTGCTCGTGGCGAGATCGCTCGTATTGCAATTTCGTTTGATACGCGCGGTCCGCGCTTTAACAAACCCGACGCGAAATGAGATAACGCGTTGTCAAAATTTGCGTCATTATATACCGCGCGGCACTCCTCGCGGACGAGCCTTTTGCCGCTTGCAAATCAATTTTGAGAATCATTTCAGTCTTACGCATTGGCGAATTTCTGATCGAATTTTAAAAGTACACAAAATGCAATTTCGCGCGCGCAAATACATAAGTTAATACGTCGGGTGTATGGTCGCTATGGTTGCGTGTGCGCGCGCGTGTAAATCAGACTAGTTTTTTAATTAAGTAAATTTAATTTGCATTGAAAACACTACGCAACAAATAACATTGTATAAAAGTCATAATAAAATATTCAATTACCAATTCGGTTTATTAATATTAAATGTATAATGTAAATGTTTAATGTACCAGCGCGAGAAAAATTATTTCATACGCTACGGTATTTCGTTTATAACGTACACCGCGCTTTAGGAATATATACGTATCAAATAATTCGTGCCAACTATAACGCCGTAAAACTATTGCGTCATGAAACGCGAAATCTATTTCGGGTTAGAAGAAAGGAAATTTTAATCTTTAATATTGTATTTCGTACGATCTATTATGGCTTCGAATTACATTACTTTTATGGCAACGAATTTCCAGTATTAATCAGTACATTTGACCCTCTACATGCCGTGGTTTTATTGAAATCGTCTTAACGTCGTTGCCAAAGACCCGAAAAGAAATTCTTAAATCACTCTTAGTCGTGTTTGTTATAAAATCTTCTACTTTCCATCGTCTATGTTTGTTCTAATTCTGCACCGTGCAATCATTTCTACAATCGATCAGGATAATGTTTCAATTATAATATTCATTATTATAAACGATTACCAATTATCTAGCCCGAAAAGATATTTCGCCGATAAAATAAATATAGAATTATTAACACGCGCCGATATATTTTGACCCGTTCGTCTATTTTCGACCGCGGTAATTTTAAATGAATAATACGCTTCGGTATAATCATTCTGTTTGAATTCATAACTAAGACGTATATCCATTTTTATCGATTTAACCGGGGCGCAATAATAATATGTCGAATGATAATGGAACAAGCAAGTTTCGTGTGCAAAAACAAAAATGCGGCACACGCGGAGTTTCTCGCAATAATTATCTTGGCACATATAACCATTGATTATGGCCATTACGAACTAGTAGGCAAACGTAAGAAGGTGGGACGCCCGCAGTTAGAATTAGCAGACCAGGATCAGTCTGGCAGCGGCGTGGATATCGCTGATTGCGGAACCAGAATTTATATGGATCCTCGCACGCGAGCGCGCAGCGGTTCTCAATCACTTTCATTATCGCATTCGAACGCCGTAAACACTTTGGCGTCGCCGCGGCGGTTAATTCGACAAGCTCTATGGGGCCTGCGAATATCGAATATTGATATCGGCGATTAACGTCACGGCTCTTCTCTCCCTTAATCGCGATTAAATCATACGCGGCCACACACCTCGCGCAAAATGAATCCAATTATTAAATTACGTTACGCCGCGTGAAATGTTTCTAGACAACGCGAGGCACGCATTTCCACGGCCAGAAAACTTGTTTTATATATATATATATATATATATATCGGGGAGTCGCGGCTGATTTGTACAAATTTAGTCAAATTTCCGCGCTATCGGGTTATTTGCCTCGCGCAAGGTACACACGGGCTCGTGCCAACGTGACAAAATGTTGTTTGCCATCAAAAAAACATACGATGAAAAATTGCCGGCTCCGTTACGTTTGTCATATCGGCTGTACGTTTTTCATCAATTTCGCAAGAATTAATTTTTCATGATTTATATCCAACGCGCCATTCAAATGCAACGCAACCCAAATTCCTTCGCTCCCTACTTGTCATTCATTATAGTCTAATAGTTATTTATAAAATCATTATGTCAATTGGGAAGATTAATCGTCGCGCCAACAGATAGCGTTTCGATGGCATCAGAAAGCCACACAAATATATACGAATATATATATATATATATATTTCCTTGGGTCCGCGATTTAAACATCCCGATGAATCGTAATAAACTATATATCTATATATCTATACATACTACTACTATATAAAACTACAATTATATGTTTAAGTGCAAAAATTGTAAACAAATTTTGTTTAATAATTAGGATGACCATCTTTCTATCTACTATCCATCTAACTAATCTACAATTGATGACAAGTATAATAAAATTTCGACGAGAGTTTTAAATTCAATTTATCTATATATGTCTTGTACACTGAGAGAAATAGATTGTTGAATTAAACATCTAAACAGTTTCGTTAAGTATCTAAGATTGTTAAATCGAATAATTACAGATTGTAGCTTCGACGACAATCCAGATATTCTATTCAACAATCTGGATTGTCAGAGATTGTAAAACGAATTTCATATTAAATGACATATTGAACATAACCTACAATTTTTACAATCTTGACTGTTGAATTGAATATCTGTTTATTCAAATCGGCTGTTTGTAGTTTAACAATCTAATTTTAATATCTAGATTGTGAATTTAACAATCTTTTCTCTCAGTGTAGATTTTTCGCCGATCCTTCGAAAACCTACAATCATACATGGAAAGAAATATAATTGAGATTTTATTATAAAATATACAAAACTGACCCTGGACGACACAATCTTTAAATTTGTCTAATAAATTATGGCAAAATAGTGGCATAAACATAGTATTTCGCTTCTTGTTTATGATACATTTTTACCATAATTTGTGCGATAAATTGGAAGTTTTTTCATCCAGGGTCAGTTTCGTTTATTTTATAGTAAAATGTCAATCATATTTTTCTCCGTGTACACGAAAAAAATGTTTTATCAAAAAATACTATATTTACTACTACACGTAGGATGAAGCTTTTAAAAATGAAAATAATACTCTTTATTACTGTATAGATTACTATATAATATAGTAATTTTTCGTATGATGTCTGCAACTGAAACTAAATATAGTAAAATCTTTATTTTCAAAAACTCCATCTTACAAATAGAATAAATATAGTAATTTTTGATGAAACGTTTTCTCCGTGTATGGTCGAATATTTGCTTCAAACCGATGATAACGTTGGTTTTCTTCTTAAACAATAAATTGCGTCACGTTATTATATAATCGCGCGTCGTTTCACACCGCCAAACCATTGACACCCATTTTCTTGCCCGGAGTTAACGTAAGACGCAAAGCGTTTTTCTGAAATTACTCCAAACATGAAATATGTAAAGCAGAGACACCTTCAATTTTACAGGAAGATTTCAGCTCAGTTCTAAAATTGTGACATTCGCTTAATTTACTTATGCATATGTAAGAGTTCGGGTCTGGCACTCGATTTGATGAAATTTCCAACATTAATTGTATCACAATGGTAATTGAATCCACAGAGCGTCGTCTATTTGAACAATAGTTGGTTATATTATGTAGATTTCCATCGTAGCTGTCGTAGATCCTTCCTTTCGCTTCTCATACTACGACGTTGTGCAGTTAGTGCGATGGCTATTTAAACACAGACAATGTCAGAAACTACGAGACTCCACTACAAAACTGGAGGATCTCCCTATTTAGAAATGTAGCATTATTATCATAATTGCGCGCGCTAATATTGATAGGATCCCGCGTCATCAATCTTTAAACTCGAGCGCGGTCGTTTCTGTGCGTTAATTTGCCGCGCGTGATCACGATTGCGCGGTGTCCGAGAAAGTTGCGCTGCCTACGCGCGCGCTTTTTGTTTGTCGCGCGAAATACCCGGGAAAAAGGATCAACCGGAGTACCGACGCGCGGAGTTTATTGATTCCCGCGGGCGCAAATTATCATTTATTATCGACGCGGTTCGTGACGCGCCGCGCGCAAAACGCCTAATCGCGTCGGTCGGTTATTAGGTTCTGCTTTAATTTGATAGCAAAACATGCCCTTTGGAAGGTCCTGCGAAAACACGATGGGTCTGCCAGTCGGAGGATTCGGAAATGGGTAAACAATTAAAAGGAAAATTTGAATTTAAATTCGCAGACAAACGTGCGTTTTAATGAAGGCGTGACGCTAGTTAAAGCCCGAGTCGGTATTAGGATCATGTTAAGGGTAGCGCGAACTACGACAAAAAGACCGCAAACCCGAAGCGGACTTCACTAAATTACATCGCGCCGGCTCAAAAATGTGAATCATTCGAAACACTCGCAAACGCCGACGCGGTATATTTTTAATGCAGGAACTGCCGAGTTTATGATAGCCTTTTTTTCCGCGTTTGCCATTCGGCCCGAGTTTCTGGTCGCGATGGTGTTGCAATGACTTTCGCAATTAACGTAAACGATGACGGAAGGTAACAGGAAACGCGCAAGGACGATCGTGCAACACCAAGAATAAATTCGAGCGTCCGATCGAACGCCATCAACAAGCCGAGACCTGGAAAAATTGCGCGAACAAAGTATGGGTTTCATTATTGCGGGAGGCTCATTAGGACGGCGCGTTCAAAGGTCCTTAAATAATCGATAACACAATCAAAGCGCTTTGCAGTAGCGGCCAGAAAAAGCGGCGCCATTTAAGACCGAATTTCGGCGCCGTTCGGCGTCCGTCTTAGCGCGCGAGTCCTTCGATCATCGTCAACAATCAACGACCTTATTAATCCGTCGTATTCGCGGCATTCGCAATGTAACATTTGCGTGACAAAAAGTGAATGAACGAATGACCGACTACGGGTGTAACGAAAGGTGCAACTAAAAAGGAAACAAACAAGGACGAAAAAAAGGAAGAGCGAAAAAAGAAACAAAGCGCGGCCGTGGCGGCTGAAAAATTGGGATAAGAATCGGAAAAACGGAACTAAACGAGCCAAACGAGTGGCGAATGCACGACGACGAGTGTTGGCGCAGAGACCGGCGGCCCAATTAGAAAACGGCAGCCGTTCGCATCGGGAGAGTCCGGTGGCGGGCAGACCTTTAGCTGGTAACTTCATGCAGATTTCGGTAATTTCGGTCGCGCTCAACGTCCATCATGGCATTACTCGAACTTGCGCGCGAGTTCGGCCAGTAGTCGAGAGAGACGTACGAGGCTCTGGTCTGGCGCGGACTTTGTTCGGTCGCGGTGCGGCGGTGGCGGCGCTCGCTGAGTTGGTAGCCCTGCCAACCAGCTAGCTTGCCTGCCTGCCAGCCAGCCTGCTTGCCTGCCTGCCTGCCACCACCTCATTTGAATTTCTAATTAGGAAACCTCCATGCAATTATTGGATTAATGTAAATTACGAGAGCTGGCTCGGTCTCCGCCACCGTTGCACAAGGGTGAAACTCTCTGCTCCACGCTCCGCGCCTCTCCTCGCGCTTTCCCTCCGCTTCGTTCGGCCTCGCTTGCTCCTTCGCGACTCTTGCCTCCTGCTCCTGTCGGCGTCTCGCTCGCGCCTCCTGCCGGGGGGTTGGGGATAATTAAAATCCGTTGATTAATATGTAAATTTAATAAGATTACTGTTCTAGGAATGCCCAATGCAGACAACCGGGGCTATTTGACGTCCTCCGGATAGTGTGTGATCTTACGCGTTCGTTTTCAATTTCGCGACGACGGCGTCGATCGTGGCCGGCGTTACGCGTCTTATCGCGTTTCTTTCCATTGCGCAAGCAGCGAGTCCTTTTCGCTTTTCGTCAATCCAATCCGGCCGACTCGTCGTCGCGCGCCGGCAATCGAGCCGAGCCTCTTGCCGATGGATACGCTCGATTATTGATCAGCCTTACGAGAGTGATAAAGATAATTAGTTTGTATTCAATTGTAACGAGCTTGAATGGCTGTTGAGAGAATAATAGAAAAGCTAAACTTTGAGAAACCAAATAGTAATATTGATATTCTAGACGCGTATTAGGAAAACGCTCGGCTTTTAGCAGCCACGACGAACGACGACTGATCGAATTACTCGGTAATGTAATCGGTTTAGACAACAAAATTTTAATATTCGGGGGCTGCGTTCGGTTTCGGCCGACGCTGCTTCATTCTTTCGGGCGGTTAATCAACGCGGGTAAGTCGTTCGACGGGGATTACGCGATAATAAAAAATGATTCGGAAATGTCGTTCGAGTGGGGGTAGAGGAGGTAGGATTTTTTTTTAATTCGATAATATTTATGTAACAAAATGTACGCCGGCCGAGTTATGGCGTACATAAAAGCGTTTACAAAATGAAATCAACGCGCACGTCGCACTATCGTAAATGTTATAACTATTATAACTGTTTTATTATTAGTATCTCTGAGTGGAAATAAATATCTTCATAAATTTCGCGTTTTACTAAGTGCGACTGCGAAGACATAAATGAGAATAACTTCGTAAATAAAGCATTATTTCGGTTACATCTGATACGACGTATTCTTACATTAAATAATATTTAATTGAATAAATTAATGTTAACCGCTGTCCCAGTTTATCGCGTGACACCGTATGGTACTTCTTAAATCATTGGCCGTTTGGCTAATAAATAAAGCCAGCACAGTCGAACGATTAATTATGGCGCGAACAATTTCGTTGCGATCGGCAAATTTAATTGTTTAAATAAAAAGCTCGCGCGCGGTTGTTTAAAAACATCATTATTATAC
>JABFQC010001927.1:0-17539 GCA_022817085.1 Psilanteris sp. ZL-2020
TAGAATAAAAGCGAGTGTTTTATACTAAATAAAGATAAAAGTATTCCTGATTTTAACCCGTATTATTTTATATTTTACTAAAAACATACATAATATTTATAATATTTTTTAATTTTTTTTTTAAAATATAAGTATTTTTATATATATATATATATATATATATATATATAATATAAATATTTTAAATAATGTTTTTTATACTTTTTTTTTTCTTTACTCACTTTTTCATAATAAAGTTATGGAATTATTAAAAGAAATTAAATTATTAGTTAATTTTTATTGTATTTGTAGTATTACTACTTCAAATCTATCAAACTTAAAAACATACTTTAATTGATTTTAGATGATATACACTAGAAATCAAGAATAAAACCAACAAAATATATTCAATTATAAGATATATTTGTAATTATATGTATTAGAATTAATATTAAAGCATATTAGAAACTATGTATATGATAAATAGATACAAAATTTTTATTGTAATTGATTATCAGTATAAAAATATATATAAATATTTTATTTTTGTTTAATATTCAGATTCCTATTTATTACTTTTGTGAAATAATTGTATAAAAATCAATTCAACCAAATGTAGGTATCAGTTTTAATTACGTTAAAATTTGTTTAAAGACAAACAATAAGCAGTGGTTCGCCCAATTACTGTTTAAAATGAATACTCTTATTTTATATAAAATAACAATTTATTTAATGGAAATAAATAAAATTGTATTCTAAATTTTACTTAACATTATTATATATATAAGTATATAATATGTATTTTTAAGGTTTTTGCAACAGAAAAAAACCTTTCTGTTATATTTCATTCATGGAACTTATATGTTGAGTTTTATAAAATTATATTACAGTGATTTTTTGTAATTATGACATACGTAATTATACATAATAAAATTGAAGGTTTCATGTTATTTTATGGTATCATTCGACAAGTTGCTTCCACAACCCTTGATCTTCGAATCATAATTTAACTGATCACATTGAAATACATCTATATTTTATTGTGTAATATTGTATGTATATGCATAAGCTTGGCGTTATAAAAATTATAATTATTACAATAAATCCAATTATTAATGAACTCTTAAGGGAAACTGAAAATAAATTATATTAAAAATGTATAGAGATATATAACATATGTTGTAATATAAATATAACATAAAATTAGTTTATTTTATGATGTCAATAATTTTTTATTACTTAGTCATGAATTGCACCCTTATACTTCTTCTTACTGTATATTTTTTGTTGTACATACATAATTTGTATAATTAATGTAGCCCATGTAATAACATATTTAATGCTACTTTGAAACGGTCGAAATCAATGCCCTCTATCGCTTGTTTTTCATACCGATAACTTGGCAACGCTGTATCTAAGTGGGAGAGGAAGTGGGTTGGCACTGGATCTGGTTGTAGACTTCGAGCTTGATCCACCATTTTTGTCATTTCTTTTCGTGAACAGAAGCCCAAGACAACGCGTTAATTTTTACGCCGCATCGAGGTAGGGTAGGGTTCGTTGAAAAGAATTCGGCATATTAAAGTCGGAATAAAGATTGGTAAAGTCATCATGTCAGCTGAGGAGTCAAAAGTAAAAACTGAGGGGTCAAATCCACCAAAAAATGAAAATAACGAAAACCAGAATCAACATCAGCATCCACAGCAGCAACGCCAAAATGCCGGCGGTCCCGGCGGATATATGCGTGGCGGTGGTGGCGGCGGGCCTCGTGGAAGGAAAGGTGGCCCAAGATTTGGCGGAGGCCGTGGCGGTGGTATGATTGGAAGAAATGATCAGGTAAATATAATAAAAACTTTTATTTTATATATTTTAAAATAAATTGTTTTATAATTTATTCATTGTACATGTGGCTCTCTTCTTCAAAGATCGATGCAACATTCTCAACTTTTCTATAAAAATGTATGAAGTATTTCAGTTTTTAGCAAAATTATAAGTAATTAAAGTATTTAAAATAATTAATTTTGAATAACGTATTCAAAATAAATAATTTTTGTTTTTATATATATGTATATATATTTATTTAAATGTGGCTTGTAGACAAAAAATGGTATTTTTTTATAAAAAAATATATATGTATAGTCGAGTATTAATCACTAGGACAAATGTATTTTATCTACATGTAAGTTTGATACTGCGCATTCAGCGTCAAGCGCCATTTTTTTTCTTGGCAAATGAAATTCCGTTGTCGAGTCTAGAAAATCGTTAATATAGACCACGCCATTTAGTTTCTCCAACAAATATAATTATTCATGAGATTTCCCTATGAATTTAATTTTGTTATAGTATATTTTGATTACTTTGATTTAAATAACTAATTTTTATTAAATTATTATATTTTATCTATATACATTAATTCTATAATTTTGGGGTAATAGAAGTTATCTATATAATATCTGTACAGTGGTAATGTCTAATTATAGAGCAAAGTAAAGATTATGCAAACATTTTTTGTTGAATTATATGGCTTTTATTGCATTTATGAATATGTTTAAAATATAGTTTTTATTCGTTATTAAATTTAGAGAAAATTGGGTCAATTGTATTATTTATACATAGTACTTTTAATTAATAATTAATTAACGTTATACATTTTTTTATATATAAAAATATATTTTAATGAAATTGTACTCTATTGTTGAAGTACGTGCATTTGTTTTTGATACAAAAATCCTAGATATACTTATAAAATAAAATTCAAACATAGAGTTTTATCTAATTTAATATAATAATATGAAAATGCTTAATGTAGAAATTATATTTTTTAACAGATGAAATTAAGTGATTCTATGGATGGTGGAATGGATAATTCTGATGGAAATTTAGGAGGAATGGGTGGTGGTGGTGGTCCAATGGGACGAGGTGGTATGATGATGAGGGGCCGTGGAAGAGGGGGTGGACCAGGTGGCCCAACATCTGGACCTAGATCGCAAGATGATCGCTTGATGGAAAGAATTATGGCACTCAATGGACCTACTCATGAATTACCACCACAAGATACAACAGAAAAGAAGTTCAGTGGACGTAACAGACTTTATGTGGGCAATTTAACTAATGATGTAACAGAGGAAGAGCTTCAACAAATGTTTCAACCCTATGGTGAAATGTCTGAACTTTTTATCAACAAAGAAAAAAATTTTGCATTTTTGCGTCTCGTAAGTTTACCTGTTATTTATGAAGTTGTAATTAAATTAATTTTTATTAATATGATTCAAAAAATTACCGTCTGAATTCCATGATAATAATTCATTGGCTGCTTTTTATTATGACTTTATTTAACACAATTTATGAAACAAAAATTATTATTAACAAAATTTTAAAAGAACTTTACTGTTATTTTAGGATTATCGAGCAAATGCTGAAAAAGCGAAGCGTGAGCTTGATGGTCAAATTCGTAAGGGAAGAGCATTGAAAGTTCGTTTTGCACCTCATTCATCCATCATTAAAGTTAAAAATTTAACGCAATTTATATCAAATGAATTGCTTGAAAAATCATTCAGTGTTTTTGGTGAAATAGAAAGAGCTGTTGTGATCGTTGATGAGAGGGGAAAATCATTAGGGGAAGGAATTGTTGAATTCACACGAAAATCATCAGCACAATTGGCACATAGAAAATGTACCGAAGGATGTTATTTTTTGACTGCGTATGTATATTATTAAAAAAAGTTTTTACATTTATTAAACCCCGAACGCCACGCTTATCTAGTATTTTATATTGTACCGATAAGTGCCTAATGTATAATTTGGTAGGGGAATATAAATTTCCATTTAGGAAGCATGGTGGCTGTTTTGCCAACTGTGTGCCGTTTTTATGGATACATGTTTTAATTACAGTTTTACGTTAATTTATATGATAATGATATAATATATGAGAAAAATGCATATTTTTATAATTATAATATATATAAATAGGTCTTTGCGTCCCGTGGTTGTTGAATCTTTTGAACAACTAGATGATCAAGATGGTTATCCAGATAAAAATGTGCCCCGTAAAACTCCAGAATTTTTTAAGGCTCGAGAAGTTGGTCCTAGATTTGCTCAAATTGGTTCTTTCGAACATGAATATGGAACCAGATGGAAACAATTGCATGAACTTTACAAACAAAAAGAAGAGGCGTTAAAAAGAGAAATGGCTATGGAAGAAGAAAAACTTGAAGCACAAATGGAATATGCTAGATACGAACATGAGACAGAACTTTTAAGAGAACGTAAGTTTTATTTGTAATATTTATATATGCTAAATTATTTATACAATGGTACTTCATAACATTATTATAAAAAGTAAGAAATTTATAAACACTGATTGAATTATTAAATTTTGTAAACTCATTTGTTTACTAATTAATATGTATAACATAAATACAACTCTAAAACTAAATTATATATAAATATATAAGAAAATATAGCTTTAATATACAATTATTTTTCACGTTTATATGCAACCCCAACGCCACGCTTGTATGAATTTTTTTTATAATTTTACGAGTGTCAGTAAAGACAGGGGAAAAGTAAAGATATCCATATAGGAAGCATAGTAAAGCTTATATACTACTATACTGTGTGCTGAAATAATGGATACAATGCATTTTAAAAATTAATTAATAAATTATAAATAATACATTAAAATTTTAATTAAATTATATATTAATATATATTGATGAAAAAGATGTTAATTATTTTATAGAGTTAAGACTACGTGAAGCTGATCGTGAACGACAGAAGCGTGAGTGGGAAATGAAAGAAAGACAAGCTGAAGAGCAACGTACTCGTGAAGAAGAATTACGAAGACGTCAGCAAGAGGAAATGGCCATGCGCATCAGAAGACAAGAAGAAGAATTACATAGGAGACAGCAAGAAAACAATTTATTCATGCAGGTATGATTGTTGCATAAATTTCTATTTTAATTATAAACATGTTTTGTATAAATTAATAATACAATCAAAATTATTACAATAATTTTATTTAAAATTTTAGAATACTGTTTATAAATAACAAATTTCAATTTATATTTAATAAGGATAGTAATATTTAAATTTATGAATATATACTTATTTTAATTGACAATAGGAACAAGCAATGCGTGGTGGCTCTGGTGGAATGGGTGGAAATAAAAATTATGATTCTGTCAATAACGATCGTGATGGCTATGGAACTGGAGATGGTAAATAAATTTTAAACTTTCCATTTTTTTGTTTTTATACTAAAATATGTATAACTTGATCATTAATAGAAAATTGTTTTTATTATTCAAAACATTTTATTTCCTATTGTGGTTTGTTAGTTAAATTATTAATACACTATTATGTAAAGATTTACTTCAATTTTAAATTATATTTAATTTCAATTATATTACAATTAAAAATTATAAATACAAAAATTAATTTAAATTGTGTTACATTATTATTCATCAAATTATTCTTAATCATACACAGATAGTTATAAATTGGTTTATATATGATTTTGATAATTTTTTATATATATTATAAACAAGTTTTTATACACTATATAATTTTTAAGTTATGAAGTAATATATTATATCTATAGCAAATCTATATTGCATAACACTAATCCAATTAATATCATATATATTTTTAACTTGAAAATTAACATGAAAATATATAGCAGAAATATAAACAAATTTAGTAGATGGCTTTTATATACTATTTAAAAATATAAAACTATTCATATTAAATTTAATAGATTTTTAATTTTTAAATTTTTTGTTTGCAGGAGGAAACAATATGCCAGTGGTAATGTATCCTATTTCATTTTTATAAATTTTTGTATTTGGAATTTTTAAGTTATTTAACTATTTTTTTTAATTTGAATAATTTAGTGGTAAACCTAATTAACTGAACAATATTCTGGAATATATATTAATATATTACCAACAGAACTTCTAATTATGATATTAACGTTATTAACATTTTAAATGTACTATGCAATTTATTAGAACATTCTTTTTGCATGATACAAATGTTTGAAATATTTATATTTTTTTTCTTTGTTTTTTATATATTAACCAGAAAACGTAAACTTCCCTTAAAAGGATTTAACGTATTTTCTATAAAATTTCATTTTATGTTCTGATAGTATCCTGATATTTGCAGTTTTCATTAATAACATAAGAATAATATTTTTACTAACAGACAATATGATTTCGCTTACATATTATTAATATATCTATATGTATATATATATACACGTGAAGTGGTCAATAAACACTCAACAAATTTTTATCTGATTTAGATACAAGTATTAATAATTTTTTTAATATTCGTATTACGTCTGCATTGTACTAAAATGAATATTGAACATTCTTCATACACTCAATAGGTTGCAAATTTATATTGTATTTTTTAATTTATACATTTGCTATCCTATTTTAATGTATAAGAATATTGAAAATACGTTTTTATAAGACTGAATTCTGTTATTTGAAAACAAATAAATCTAGAGGAAAAGACTGAAGTTAAATTTGTATTATTTTCGAAAAGAAACATTCCGTCATACATATGTTACTATATATTAGTAAAATTGTATGTTATGACTTGGAACAATTATAACGTATGCGATTAAATACATTCAATTTGTCAATATTTCCACAACGAATTACTGCAAATACTCTACAATGCGTTAGAAAACAAATATTTCATCTATTGCAGTCGCGGTCATTTGATCGTGCAATTCCTTTGGACTGCGGCTGCAAATTATTTAATTTGGGATGGGAAATGCATCTGACTTGACTATTGTCTATATAAAATAGGTTACAAAGTGTCGTTGCGCTATTTTATTACATCATTAGCATCTTCGTTTAGTGTCGAACTTCATTATCTATTTTCGAATATAAGATTATGAAGAATATTACAACAAAATAAGAAAGAAAAAAGCTATTGTGTTTTACAGTATGCTTTGACTGTTAAAAGAAACATTTCATAATTGTTTTGATTGAAATCTTGAAAATAGTAGTGTTTTTATTCGACTTCTACACGTGCTTGCAAATAAGGGATACTATCTTGTATATTTACATATGAATTCTTGAAGAAATAAACTATGGAACTGTTAATATAATGTGATATATATAAAGCTTCTTATTAGTTCATTATATTAGTAAATTATCAAAAAAAAAGTTACATTATAATTTATCTGATTATTTTACAATTTTTGCGTATGTGTAATTGGGAACTTAACAATGAAACTCACAGTTCCTTGGTTATTTATTGTGGACCAAGAAATGCCCAATATTTAAATTTGAAATCGTTTTGTAAATGATTTCTTGTTATATTTTATCAACTAGTACACAAAAGACCGATAGGGATGACTATTTTCATAATGGTGATTATTAAATTCTTGTCATTATTTTGACAAGATAGGTTTTATAGTTATCATTTATATTTTTTGAAACTCTGCTCGAATTATTTAATAAGACTGGTGTTAAAAAGTTCCTTAGAATAAATATTATTAATAAAAGTTATGAAAATGAGTTCGAAAAGAGTTTCGAAAATTACAATTTCTAGATTAAATGAACATAATGAAATTATATCATATGTTCTGAGTAATTTATTAGTATTATTTAATAATTTTATATACGGATAGAAATGTATTTTATATTAATACTAAATATTAATTTAGTATGAATTGAATATATATTTTTATCCAAAAAATATTAATTATCGAAAATTAATATAACTAAACATGTTTTATTATTATGTTTAAAATGTAAAATTATATATTCATATTATTATTATTATTATAAACTTAAAAATATATAAATTTATTAACAATTGAGAATAAAAATATGAAACATTAGGGATTGATTAGAAACCTTGATCAAGTTTCTTTTCTTCCTATTAAAGTTTCATATTATTATGTAAATTATAAATACTATTTATTACTATGACTATACATACATATTAATAATATTCAGATCAACTGATTGAATTACTCCAATCATTGATTGCACGATTCTTGTTAATTACAATAGCGAAATTCAAATTCTGAATGTTGTTTATTATACTAAGAAAAACTGACAAACAAGCTTTTTGTATTAAGTTGATTATAAACCTATTGTGGTATATGTTAGGCTATATGATGTCCATTTCAATAATTTCTTATTGAAACATAAGGCGATGCATAATGCATGGTTGTTATGCTTACATTCGCAAAAATTCTTCCTTACAAATGTCATTGGGTATTTACTTGGTCCATTGGTCATGTTAATGAAAATTGATAAATTCTCATGTAGTCATTTATATATTGTATATGAATTATGTGACTTCAAGTATAGTGTTATGCTAATTTAATTTATTTTGTAATATTTATCAGGGTGGAAAAATAATTTTAAATTGACATTTACAAATATGTATGAAAAATATATACAACAAAATAAATCATTAAACTATTATTTATAATTTTTTATATGCAGATTAAACTTAATATATGAATGTACTAAATAGATATTTTGTTATAAAAATAGTTTTAAATTTAATTTTAAAATACGTTTAATGAACTATTTATTTATGAAATAAATATTTATAAATAGTTAAAACTAATTAAACGATATTTTAATAATTGTGCCTTTGTATAGTATTAATATACATGTAACACAGTACAGAATATTTTAAAGTATTTGACGAAAGTATTTTATTTCTCGTTTATTAACTTTTCCACCCTGCAGATATTGTGATATGTAAATTATGCGCGTGATTCGTATCACGTGAATGCAAGGTTTGGCCAATTCTAACATTATCTTTTTCCCATTTCTTTTTCTATGTGATTTGACGATGAAAATTGACGATGTGAACCTGCTGTGCTGAACTGGATGGTCACCCCATGTAAACATTATACCAAACGCGTATTTATTTCATACAATACCAATGATTGGTACAAAATAATTGACAAATCTCTTTTTCACAAATTTTGAACATGTTTTTGTGAAATAATTTAGGACCCGAAGTCCTTCATGGACGCTTACAATAATATGGATCGCGGAGGTCGTGGGGGTTACAATGATGATCGCGGTCAAATAATGGATCTCATGGATATGAGAGTTGAAATGGGTGGCGGTAATATGGGAGGTGGCGGTGGTGGTAGGGGTGGTGGCGCTGGTGGCGGTCGCTGGCAAAGTGGAGGCGATCGTGGTCGTCAAGATGATTATCCAAATAAACGAAGGCGTTATTGAAATATCCGAGTTTAATTTGTCGATCAAATTTCTGTATACTTTCTTGCTGCAGTTAGTAAAGAAAGAAACTCGAAAGGAAACTTACAAAATAACATTCAATTGTTTTACTGAAAAGTTCTTTATTTTTTACTAACATTTTTCCAATTTGATACATATCTTGGAATGTATGTGAGGTCTTCTTGTTATAACTATTTCCATTATATTCTCATCGACGTGTCAAATTAGACGAAACTCTTCTCGACTTTAATATATGCTCGTCGTTGGTAAAAAATTTGTGTTAATACTATAGGAAGATTCATTACAATCTTTTAAGTAATATGCATACTCATCAAATAGTATTGAATAAAATATGCTGCAAGTTTGAAATCAGAAATAATCAATTATTATTTCTCTAAAAATGATATAATTGATCATTTAATTTTAATTTATAGTTTTACAGTATATAGTTTACATCATTGTTTATTAAACTCGTTTTAAGTTTTTTGAAAAACGACTAGTATTAATTTCATATCAAATAAAATATATAAAAAATTGCATAATTCTAAGTATTAGTTTTTTTTGTTACATTAGAAAAATTTCGTTTTATTGACTTATTTTTAAATTACATAATTTTATGTATATAATGAATTCTAATCTATGTGTTTATAAGAATAAGTAAATTTTAGAATTTATAAGATTTATAAAGAAAATAATGAATTTTTCAGTATTTTGCGATTAAATGATAATTTGTAAGTGTCATATTGACTGATACAGTATAAAGAATATTTTGAACCGACGCATGCTTACTGTCAAGAAAGACTTGATATTTCTTTTTTCATTTCAATTTTGTATATCTAATGCTCGGTCAATCTTCAACTTTATATTATGAGTGTACAACGGACTTTATTTCTCCATATTATAGTCAATCTTAGCTTAAGTCATTATATGATAACATTACCGGTACTTGTTAACAAGTCTTCATCTTAATAAAGTTATAATACACATTATTTGAATTTGATATCATTATTTGAAACATTTTGTATTATAGTTTATTAAATTCTTTGAACAATTGTTTGATTATTGGCTTAACGTACGATGCTACATTTTTTTAATTATACCATTTCAATTCAAAAAATTAGACTAATTAGCGAATAATTGAACGAATGTTCAATGAATGTTTTATGCGCATAATTGATTTTATTAAATTAGATTCGTATATTCGAGTCTTCTATGGAATAATGATTTTAGTTTGTTTATTTAAATTAACCATCCATTATTTGGATATTAATAATAACCATGTGTGCAATTGTAGAATCGTGAAATAAAAATATGTATGTTGCATATAAAAGAAGTAATGTATATAAAAATTACTTGTAAAGAATATTCATGATTTTGCAAAAAATATTAAAAATCTTGGATTAAGTAAAATCATACTTTTTGCAATTTTTATTATCCAACTTAATTTTAATTTTAAATGGATATAAATTTGCACAACCTGAATTCATCGGCTTTTCTTCCTCGAGTCTTAATATAATAAAAAGGTGTAAAAACATAAGTTTAATTTTTTTTTAATTTTTCATAATCTACTGACATTACATATTTTATAATATCTCTTTAAACATCAAATGATTTATTATGTTAAATTTTGTTTATTTCATTTAAATAGCTCCAAAATATAAAAACGGTAATAAATTGCAAATTTAAATAATTTATTATAATAATAATGAAAAGATTTAAATATCAATTGACTTAAAGAGATGTAATATTAACATTATAATCAAATCATTATGTTATTCGAAAATTATGGTACTTAGATCAATTTCATTTGATAATTAAACATTTATATACATATATAATAGACTTCTACGTTATATATTATCGATAAATATGTACGCTATATAGCCCATTAAAAACATGCGAATTTATTATCAAATATTAAATATTAGGGTGGGGTAAATATGTGTTTGAATTACTATTTTATTATAACGAATAGTACATTGACACCAATATACTAAATATATGTAAGCAATTATAAATATTATTGTATACTTTTATTAGATTTAAATATTATACTATATGAATTCTCATTAAATCATATTCATTTAAAATTAATCAATATATTTTCACATAAATATTAAATGTATTTTTTTTCAGGATAGCATTATACATATTACTGTATAACATATATAATAATTTAGCTTTTTTTTAATAAATTATTTTCAATATAATACAAATTTAAAAGTTTAAAAGGGTTAATAATATAATTTATAATATTAACATAAAATAGTGAAGAAATATTATAATGAATTATATTGATATTTGTTTTATTTGGATTTACTAAAAGTTTTTAATTTCAGTAAATTTAATGCTAGTACCATTGTAACTATTTAAATTGAAATGATAGTACAATGTTCTTATGAACTAATTAATATTAATTCAACGAAATTCCATATATTTGTATACATTTCAAAGAAATTTCTTTAATTAAATTCTTTCATATGTTTGAAAATTTTATTATTTAAATTTAAAATCAATCATGATAAACATTTGCAATAACAGATTACAATTGCATATTATTTTTAAGATAAATAATGTTCTTTTTATTGTACAAATATTTTTCCTGTTAAATTTTGCCCACACTACCAAAATTATACATTATATGTTTTATATTCCTATATAAGTCTTATAGTATGACTGCATAGCAAATTTAATAATTACATAAACGTAGCAGAATTTTATATAATTATATTAATTTATTAATTATTAATTATCTATGATACATTCTATAAAATAATAATTACATAAACTTAGTGGAATTTGATATAATTATTTTAATTTATTCATTATTAATGTTATAAGTATCTATGATATATTTTATAAAATTGTTTTATATTCAAGAACAAAATATTACTTTAATTAATAAAAATATCAGTTCTAGAACAATTTTTTGAATATTAAAATTTTATAAATCAAATATTTCAATTTTCAATAACAACAAATAACTAATTTCAATAATATTTGAAATTTAAACAATAACTAAGTTTTACTTGTTCATATTGTAAATAATTATCTATGATTATATAATTGTTAATTGAAGTATTGCACAATGTAAAATGTTAAACATTTTATAATTGGTAGAATAGACTTAAATTTGGGAAAAAAACATACAAATCCCCCAATATCCCACATCATTAGAATAATAGTATTAAATCGAGCCCTATTGGATACATCTGCAAGCAAGAAGCTTCTGAGAAAAATTGTAATAATTAAATTGCAATTTACACTGAATGTTTAATCGGAGGAGTTCATCAATCACAAGATAGACTAACTTACTTGAATCTGCCATTAATTCGAGGTGAGTAGACAGAGAAACTGTACTTAAATGTAATTTTACAATACATTGGGGTGGGATATTGGATATGCCAGAAATAAGACTTTGATTTTTTTTATTGACAATTTAATAATATAAAATAAAACCAATGTAATTATTATCTTGTAGTGGTGTTAAAAGACAATGGTTTTTACATAAAAAGTTTGATAAACAGTCCAGATTTTTCTTGACATTTTTCCTGTGACAACCAACTTATTGTCAGAATCTTATTTTTATTGAAGGTTGTCCGGGACCATTTTTCTTTATTCTGGACTGCCTCAATAAATGCCAATTATAGATTTCAATGAATATGTCATTGAATATGGTCTTAGAATATATTTTTATATTTATTCGATTTTTACTGTGAGATTTACTGTGAGATATACTAGATATATTCTCGAGTATGGAGGTGGAAATTATAATTTATTTTTATTTAGGCGAAAGAGCGATGACTGCTAAATTTCATATAATGCGATATGAATTAAAGTTATGGAATTCGATTTTCCTTTATATGCATTTATATAATATTAAATTTCTTAAAATCAACATTTTTAATAAAGAAAAATTATATATATGTATATATTATAAAAAATATATAATTTAAAATTATACAAGTTGATATTAAGAAATTTTATAAATGTTATATATTTAGTGATAATTGTAACTACACGAAAAAAATCATTAAAAATCGAGAATATAAATATTCTGGTCAGGTTATTAGTATCCTTGGCAGGGAAATTTAAAACTGCATTGCGAATTGAATAAGATTAGAAGTTATTAAGATATTCTTCGTACAGACTTATTAATAGTATGCTATTTTATTTTAGAGGCGATATTATGTCACAATTACAATTTAGGATTATATATAATAATACTATTAGTCTATTCTTCCTATTTAAACAGTTTGAGTGACAAAAAGGAAATAATTCTAAATTTAAATGTTTTTACTTAACTTATATTTACTCACTTAATTATTACACCCTTTTCGTTACTCTGCCTTAAAGCTAACATTTTATAAAAATAAAATAAACTCATTCATTATATATTTTTTATATAATTATTAACTTAGATAAATTACTACATTAATTATATTTACTTCATTAATAATTTAAAAATATCTTAATCATTCATGAATTATAATTTAATAATAAATATGAATTTTTCATTTCTTTTGATGTTTTAATAAAAAATTTTGTCATACAAAAATTTAGTTAATATTTTGTTAATGAAACCTAATTTAAATATATTAAAAGTTTATAAATGATGTATTTACACATTTTTATATGATTGCAGATTGCAGTTCCAGCTGGTTAATAAAAAAGTTATTTTAAGTTTTAAAAGGTAAATATGTATTATGAGTTAAATTTTTTTAATTTTAAAAGTATCTAGTCTAATGTTAAAATATATTTTTAAATGATGATTTCATCTTTCGGGGCTGATTAACATTGATGTCAAATATTCCCAACGTGTTCTGACAAAATATTAAATTAAAACTGTTAAATATATTTTAATATAATACATATATTATATAATATTTTTTAATTGTTTCAGAACTACAGTGCAAGAAAATTAAAAATGAAAATCAATCAAGCAAACAGTATTTACTGATACTTGTATACATGTGGAAGGTAATTTAGTTTGATATTTTATATTATTATAAACTAATAACATCATATTAGCACTAATAATAAATTTTAAAAATTAATTTGAAAATTTGTCTTATAGTTGAAGATTGTTTTTATAAACATTTATTATTTTTTATACATTTGTATGATGATTTTATCTTTCGGGTCTGATTAACAGTGAAGTCAAAACTTCCCAACGTGTTCTGAATAATTAATAATAATATTAATTTATTTTAAATCAATTAATATAATGTATTTAAATATATTTAATTTATTTTCAGGTTATTTGAGCCATTTTTAATTAATGGATAGTGTAAATGAATATTTCAAGACACTGACAAATATGGATTTGATGTATGCATCAAATTGACAGAATTTGTAATTTTACAACTGTTCGATGCAATAACATTGGGATAATGTTAACTTAAAAAATAGTCTACGCATCATTCTATTCTACACAAAATATTCCATCTAGAAAGGTAATTAAATTTAGTTTGTTTATTTTTATAATGTAGAATAATAAAATGAAAATAATAAATTATAATTTAAAAATGGTAATTAATTATATATTATATATATATATATATATATATATCATCTATCAAATTAAATTTAATCAAATAAAAATAAAATGTATATATCATTATAAAACATGATGCTTTTAACCATCTTTCGACTGATTGACATTGATGTCATTTATTTAAATTTCTGAATCATGCTATAATATAACAACATTAAAAGCATGGTAATTTTTAATTATGTTAACATATATGTTTTTGATTATAGATATTTGACAATAAACGGATATATTTAAATAACCAAGAAAGAGGTAAATATTAATTTAATTTATAATTAAATATATATTTTTATATAATTTTTGTTAAATGCATTGCTGTAATTTTGTATATTTTATTAACATTTACTGATTTTGAGTTAATTGAATAGATAATAATAATAATATAATAAAATAAAGCTTTAATAACAAATTTCTTTTATTAATATTACGCTAGTTATTGATATAAAAGTTAGAGTATACTGAGTGATGATTTAATTTACTATCTTTCGGGTCTGATTAACATTGAGGACACAATTTACTGATTTTCAATTATATATATAAATCTTTTTTAACAATTTGGTATTTTCAATCACAATAATGTATTGTTTTTAAATTATTAAAGGCTAAATCTTTGGGCATAAAAAGTAAGAAGTTAAAAGAAGAATGTGAAATTGAAGGTAATAATAATTTTCTTAAACCTTTTTAATTAATAGACTTTATTATTTAGTACAAAATTTACATATTTTTAAAAATAATTTTTTTAAATTTATATTTAAACTAATTATTGAAATAAATTTTATAGTATTTAAGGAGAATATTGTAATATACATATGATGATTATTGGCTAGAGTCCTGAAATTATAAGATGAAATTCTTTCGTTCATATATCTGACTATAAAATAACACTATATATTTTAATAACCTTTATAGTATACCTAATTAATATGAATCTCATTATTTTCAGATTTCACTTTTGATGTTTCATACTTTATAATTATGCATTATATTGTATCACTTGGGAAATGTTAAATAAATATTTAAAAATTTATTGTTTTAGTTTTTTCTCTGTTTCCTTTATGTTACGTTAAAAAATATCATTTTGTATTGTATTATATTATAATTTGTCTAATATAGAAATTGAAGGATCCCGACCATGATACTTGTAAAGAGTAAGCTGAAATTTGAAGGTAGGTAGCTATATTTTCGTTTGAGACAATAAAATTGTTCTTTCTTATAAATTAAACGAATGTTGTATAAATTAAATAAAAATAGTTATTTAGATATAAAATAACCATTATTATTAAAAATATAGTCATAAAAGTAATAAAAAAAATGTCTTTATTACTTCTTATTTAAATATTTTGCATATTTGAAACATTACTAATTTATTATGCTTTGTTAATACTGAAGTAAGTGCTTCATTTTTATTTTAATTCCTAATGGAAGTCTTATACGAGTTTTTTCTTCGTTGCTATTTCAATTCAATAATTTACATCAATTTAATGGAATAAATCTTTTAAATTGCAAAGGTTAGGGGACATGAAATAAATGTTAGTTTTCATTTTGTTATATAATATATATTTCATATCTAAAGCAAATTTATATTTTACAACAAATTATCAATGTTTTAATTAACATGAAGTTTTAATAAGAAACTAAAAAAATTGACAATGTTTTTTTAGTTTATTGATGCTATTTTTATTGCTCCTTGATTTTGTATTTAATTTTACATAATTTTCAATTTAAGTAATTTTCAAGTTTAATATTGGATAACCATCAGTAATATATTGTTTATTTACATCAGTCTCCACTACAAGTGTGAAAGGTTTAGTCAGATCAAGTGCTAAAACGCAAGGTGTATTCGGTATATAATAGTAACAAGCTGTATATAAAGCTATTTCCATTTGTGCCGTCAAGCCAATTAAAAAGGATCGTTTATTCCCAGAATTATTTACCGTAATCATGTTTACTCCCTGGTAAAAAATAAGTAGTAGCAGAATAAAAATTGTGAAACATTGTTATTAATTATTAATATTAAGGTACTATAATTTAAATATATTATACTCTAAACATTGATATTTGGAATAATTGCTTATGGGCTATTTTTAAATTTAAATTGCATCAATTTTTTTGTTTTCATTTTTATTGCAACGGACTTAGGGTTTTTTAATTAATAGAGTATTGTATATTTATTATGTTCAGAGGGTGTCACAAATATGATTATCATATTCTATTTTGCGATAAAGAATTTGGCTTGGAAATAAATTTAATTTAAATATTACTTTGCAGAAATAAAGTAGAGATATGAACAAATACCAATTATCTCATAAAAATGAAATTTTTTAATCAAAACTATAAACAAAATTGTGACATACTTTTTAGCGAAATGCTTAAATAATTGTTAATTTTTATTATTATTCAATTCTCCCATTAATAAAGATCACCAACTATCTCTTGAAAAATTAAAATTGTATTATATTTTTTTATTTATTTGCAAAACAGTAATTTAGTAACATATCTCTATGACATTCTCTTAATAATATGTGTTCTGAAGATTTTCTCATTTTGAGTTTTTTATTATAAAAATATTAATTATAATAAACAGAAATATATAATCTATAATATCTAAAATTTTAAAGAACCACCTTAAGGCGGTGCTTCAAGCCAGACGTAACGGAGTTAGTGTTTTGTAATACTACATTATTAAATAACATATTTATTTTCTGTAAGTGATTCAGGCAATTCTTTGTTAATGGGAGATTATTTTAACATAACAAATTTTAATTTTCAATTT